>CAUYPK010115485.1:0-50992 GCA_963574355.1 Loris lydekkerianus | reverse complement strand
TTTCATGTGAAAGCCATAAGTTAGTTTCATAGTAGGGCTGAGTACATTGGATACTTTTTGCAGCCCAATTCATAATTGCTAAGTCATGTAGTGACTTTCATTGACTAGCTGTGCCACTTAAGAGAGTTACCTCTCTTCTCTGAATCTTGGTTTAATCATCAGAGAAACAGGAATTTTGATGCCCACCTTAGAGGATGATTGTAAAGACTAAATGCGCTGATAAGTGTGTGTGAAGTTTCACCAGCAGCAACTCAGAAACACTGGCTATTATTCTCCAAGTTGCCAAGCTGCCACGCTCCTGGGTAGAAATCAATGAAAAGGAAACAAGAGAAATGCTCTATTTACATGCAGATATTAAATTTCTCCATTCTTTCCTGGTTGTAAGGGGAAGGATCAAGCAGGCAGGGAGTTCTTGGCAGGACCTTAAAGGTACCTCTTTGTCACTATTGAAGTGGAGGCCCAGAGAATTTGTCTGGCTTATTCAAAGTCACACAGCAAAGCAGCAGGAGATGCAGGTTCCTGAATCCCAATCTTGTCATCTCTACATAGAGCTTGGTACCCTTGGCCAGTAGTCAAAGGTAGCTCTAGGTCCCTGAAGCCAATGCAAACAGTGTGCCCTAAACACATCCAAAGCCAGGCACTGGCAGAGGATCCAGAAGCACAGAGCCTCCTCCTCCAATTTTGAAGTCACTGATGTGTGGATCATCTCTAAACAGCTTTCTGTCTTGTGTCTGCTGATGGCAACAAGCCTTGAAATGGCTCCCGAGGACCCAATTCTGGGCCTTGCTCTACCACTTAACTATATTTGACTTAGGAGGTTCTTCTTCGCAAAATGAAACAATTTTTTTTTTTTTTTCTACTTTTGCTCCCTGGTGCTCTAGGTATTTCAGACCCCTCAACCCTCCATTCGAGCTGGAGCAGCTCCTTTGTTACAGTTTTATTCAGTATAGGATTCTCAATTAAAATTTTTTCAAAGGAAAGTATACAAAAGCAATAATGATCCTATCCATATCAGCCAGCCTTAAGATCTCTGAGTCCCCATCTATTGTGATATTTGGAAGGAGGGATTTGGGTTGAGAAAGAAGCGTGTATTTTCCTCCACTGGGTTTCCCTCTAGCTGCTGTTGAGCATCTGTTCAGCATGTCAGGAGACACACGGCTGGTTCAGGAGGGATTAGCTGGCACTAGAGAGGCATGGAGGATAAGCCGGAGGCGAGGCCTGGTGCAGTGGTCTGAATGCCGAGCACGTCTGTGTCGTCTCTGCTGAGTTATTAGTCTTACCCTCCAACCCAAACACGATCTGTCCCTGCCTGAGGCTCCCTGCTTGTGTGGTGAGGCAGGAAGCTGGGTACCACTGCTGCCTCCTCTGGTCTGTGGAGAAAAGGGACTGGCTCTGGCCCCTTGCCCTCTGCCTGCTCTAATATTCTCCCCCTTGTCCTCTGATGCCTCCTTTCCACCACCCAGCTGTTGGCTACCACACAATCCTGTCACAGAGAGAGGTGATCTGCCGACACTTTTACCAGGCAATCATTGGTCCAAATAGAATCCTATGAGGATTTCCAGCACATGAGGCAGGTATGGGCATTTTTAGAAAAATGGAATCCTATCAACTGCACATTTAATTTGCATTGATTAGCATATATATATTTCTTTTTTTTTTTTTTATGAGAGGCAGAAACAGACAGAAATTTATTTGCTTTAGGTCATTATCCCCACTGTTACACTCAATGAGCATCGATAATCCAGAGTGAAAGTGGGATGCAGAGAGAGAGACCATGAAACTGTTGTCTTGCTTGGCCAGTTTCAGTGCCTACTATTAATTCCCTTGTTTAAATATATCCTTTCTAAAAAAAAAATCCACGCCAATTATTTCAGGCACTGAGTCAAAGAAAGAGAAACGGGTGCATTTCAGTTGCATCATGAACGATGAGCAGAGATCTGTTTAGTGGGTGTCAGTCTTTCTCTGTAATGCAGTGTCAGCTTTGAGTGTTTGGATTGTGTGTGAGTCACACACACACATACACTCACACATGTACAGTTTTTAATAATTTTCAAAGCCTTTTCATGTATACCTCATCTCACTTGATTCTCTCCACCATCCTGGGAGTCAAGTAAGGAAAATTGTTGTTGTCACTTAATTGATGAGAAAAGCAGCCTGGAGAAGGATTGAGTGACTTGCCCAAAATCTCATTAACAGGATTAAGTTCCCAGTTCTTGGCTTCTACTGAGCCTGATACTGGTTTAAGTCCAGCAATTTTCTAGGATTTCCTGGTTCTGAGCAAGGCACGAGTGCTACAGGGGACTGGGGAATAGGGCTCCTTTCCAGTGAACAGCTCCTCCCTGATTTCTTCAGCATTTCTGTCCCTAACCTGCTCTCTGCCTCTCTGAAGCACAGACAGCTCTGGATCCAGGAGTCTCCAAGAGACAGAAACTGGAGGAACACAAGCGCCCAGCTAGAAAAATCCCCTAGAAAGCTGGATTGTTAACAGAAAGGGAGGGGCTCCCGAGAATAGGCACAGACAGTGGGATCAAGGAGCTCATGCAGCAAAACATTCCTGAGCTGAAAAAGGTAAAGTAGATGGAAAGGGTCCTCTGTGTACCAAGCAGGATGAATGAGGAGCAAACAGGGAAAAAAACAAAAACACCTAGTTGCACTGTAGTGAAATTTCAGAAATGTATAGATAAAAGAGAAAGACCCATTTGTTTATTTTGCTTTCTGTTGTAATTGCCATGGAAGTCTTCTTCATAAAATCTTTCCCCAGACCAATATCTTCAAGTGTTTTCCCCACAGTTTCTTTGAGGATTTTTATTGTTCTATGCTTTGATTTAAATCTTTTATCTTTCTTGAATCAATTTTTATAAGTGGCAGGTCCGGTTTCAGTCTTTTACATGTGGTTATCCAGTTCTCCCAACACCTTTTATTGAATAGGGACTTTTTTCCTCAGTGTATGTTCTTGTTTGGTTTATCAAAGATCAGGTAGCTGTAAGATGTTAGTTTCATCGCATGGTTTTCTATTCAGTTCCAATGTCAATATCTCTATTTTTGTGCCAGTGCCATGCTGTTTTGATCACTGTGGCCTTGTAGTATAGCCAAAAGTCTGGTAGGGTGGTACTCCCAGCTTTGTTTTTATTACTAAGAATTGCTTTGGCTATCCAGGGTTTTTACAGATTCCATATCAAATGAATAATTATTTTTACATATCTTAAAAGTATGATGTTTACATTTTAATGAGGATGGCATTGAATCTGTAGATTGCTTTGGGAAATAGATACATTTTGACAATGTTGATTCTTCCCAGCCATGAGCATAGTATGTTCTTCCATTTGTTAATATCTTCTGCTATTACTTTTCTTTGTGTTTTGTAATTTTCTTTGCAGAGATTCTTCACCTCTTTTTTAGGTATATTCCTAGGCATTTCAATTTTTTTTTTTTTTGGGGGGGGAGCTACTGTGAAGGAAATTGTGTCCTTGATTAGCTTTTCATCCTGACTGTTATTGACATATAAAAAGGCTACTGATTTGTGGGCATTGATTTTATATCCTAAGACACTGCTGTCTTTTTTTTTTTAATCACTTTCAGGAGTCTTTTGATTGAGTCTTTGGTGTTCTCTAAGTATAAGATCATGTCACTGGCAAAGAGCAAGCATTTGACCTCCTCTGTCCTCATTTCAATGCCCTTTATTTCCTTCTCTTGCCTGATTGTATTGGCTAGAACTTTCAGTACTATGTTTAACAGTAGTGGTGATAGAGAACAACCTTGTCTAGTTCCAGTTCTAAGTGGAAAAGCTTTCGGTTTTACTATATTCATTATAATATTAGCTATGGGTTTGTCACAGATGGCCTCAATCAGTTTAAGAAATGTGCCACCTATACCTATATTCTTCAGAGTTCTAATTAGAAAAGGATATTGAATTTTATTGAATGCTTTCTCTGCATCAATTGAGAGGATCATATGGTCTTTGTCACTGCTTCTGTTGAAACAGTGAATTACGTTTTTTGGACTTGCATATGTTAAACCAGCCTTGCATCCCTGGGATGAAACCCTACTTGATCATGATGAATGATTTTTTTAATATGTAGCTATAATCTATTGGCTAGGATTTTATTGAGAATTTTTGAATCTGTATTCATTAGTGATATTGGCTGAAGTTCTCCTTTTTAGTTGGGTCTTTTCCTGGTCTGTACAGCTAAGGAAACAACAACCAAAGTAAATAGACAACCTTCAGAATAGGAAAAGATATTTGGATATTATGAATCAGAAAAAAGCTCAATAACTTGGATCTACAGAGAATGCAAATTAATGAAGAACAACAACAAAAAAGACCCAACAATACCATATATCATGGGGCAAGAGACATGAATGGAACTTTCTCTAAAGTAGACAGGTGACCAGCTAACAAACATATGAAAAAATGCTCATCATCTCTAGTCATCAGAGAAATGGAAATCAGAACCACCCTGAAATATTTCCTTAACCCCAATGAGAATGGCCACATCACAAAGTCTCAAAGCTGCAGATGCTGGTGTGGATGTAGAGAGAAGGGAACACTTTTACACTGCTGGTGGGACTGCAAACTAAAACAACCTTTTTGGAAGGAAGTATGGAGAAACCTCAAAGTACTCAAATTAGACCTCCCATTTCATCCTGCAATCCCATTACCAGGCATCTACCCAGAAAAAAAAAAAAAAAAATAGTTTTATCATAAGGACATTTGCACTAGACTGTTTATTGCAGCTCAATTTACAATTGCCAAAATGTGGAAACAGCCTAAATGCCCACCAACCCAGGAGTGGATTAACAAGCTGTGATATATGTACACCATGGAATACTATTCAGCCATTAAAAAGATGGAGCCTTTACATCTTTTGTATTAACTTGGATGGAGGTAGAACACATTCTTCTTAGTAAAGCATCACAAGAATCCAAAGTACTCAATTCTACTATAAAGGCAGTTGATGAGATAATACAAGGGGTGGGGTAGAGGAATGAGGGAGCAGGGAGAGAGGAGGTGGAGGGAGATGGTGGGTCAAAGTATATGCACACCTCTGGGGGGCAGGACACAAAAAAAAATAAAGAAAATTAAAAAAACTGAAAGATAGGAAAAAAGAAAGAGAGAGAGAAAAAGTAAATCTTTTAGAGAGAGAGAGGACAAAAAGAGAGAGAAATGTGCTCCCCCCAAATGGTAGAGAGACAGTAGAGTTTTGGGTGAATATAATAATAAGAGCAAAGATTATGGAGAACATCCTATGGGCCCAGAGTAACTGTCATGGAATTTATGGACCCCCCTTTATATTTCCTTTACTGGAATTCAGAACAACTTGAAGATTAAGGAAAGGGGTGAAACAGATGGAGGTTAGCATTTTACTTTTATTACTGAGAAAGAGTAGCTTGGAGGACTTGGAAAAATAGGTTCTTTCCCTTCAAGGGTAAGTACTGAGTACCCGGCACCCTCTCATGTGGGTGGGAATCTATCCCCATACAGCAGAGAAACGGCTGCTTCTGGAAGGCGCTGGCCTCCACTACAAAAGAGGCAAATGAAGTTCTCACTCCAAATTCACTGTACTTCCGTGGGCAGGAGCAGGGGCACGGGGGTGTGGTTGGTGGTAGGCTCAGCAAGCCCAAGTCCTCACTCCAAATTCACTCTACTTTCGAGAGTGGGAGCAGGGGTTCAGGGGTGTGGTTGGTGGTGGGCAGGAGAGAATGTCTGGAGAAATTTATCCTGATCAAAACCTGATGTGTGGGGAAGGAACATTTTCTCATACTATTCAGAGTGTTTTAGTACACACCTTCATTTATTTATTTATTTATTATTATTTTTAAAATTTAAAAATATTAAAGGAATGCACATGTTTTTGTTACATGGAAACACAGATAAATTGAATATTGCTGCAAGCCAGGACTTTTAGTGAGTCCCTCATCAGAGCAGTGGAGGTTGTACCTGATGGGCACATTTTTATCTCTTACTCCCTTCCCTCCTCCCCCTGTCTTTGTATAATCCTCAAAATAATACAATAAATGAGCATCATAAAGCCCATTAAATAGATAAGTAAAGTGAGGCTCCTAGGAGCTCTTGTAATAGACACTTACATTTTTGCTATTACTTTTATAGCGGGCTTACTCGGGGTGGCTTTTGTCATTTTGTTATTTGTGTATAGCTGCAGGGAGGTGGAAAGGTTAAGATTTTATTCCAAACAACTCCTAACCCCTTTCTGTTTCCCAGAGTGAAGGGCCCTTGAAGGCAAGAATGATAGAGGGAAGGTGTGTTCCCTGAGTGGCCCATCTAGGCTCAGTGAGCAGCCTCAGGGTCTGGACAGAGAACAAGGATGAAGACTGTGACTGAAATAAAAGGTTTTCCCATCTGTAATTGGCTTTAGACCACCACTGGGGACCGTGACAGGCTGCTTTCCACTCCCCTCTGCTCCTGCTCCCTCACCTTCCATCCTTCCATTCACCCCACTTTCCACTCTCCCTGGATCTCTCCCCCACTTTCCAAACTGTCCTTATATTGTTGGCTCCTTGGGCTTCCCCAGGGGCAACGAGCTCCCTTCCCTTCATCCCCTCCCCCAAATTCCACAAGCAATCACTTCCATTTTAGCTTTTAAATACATTTATGAACCAATATATTTATTTATACCTTTCTTTTATTTGTACCATATAAGGTAGATTTGCTGACCATCCCCATTTTCTAGGTATAGAATAAAGTAATTTGTAAAAGGTGATAGCACTAGCAGAGAAGTACTAGGATTTACTCAGCCTGGGTGGATTGAGGGTCTGAGCTTTAACCAAGAAGCTAAATTGACACACACAGATAGGAAGGAAGATAAGCCGATGAGAGAGGCAGTGCATGTAGGGAAGCATGCCAAAGAGTAGGCTAGGGCTATGGTGGGTGGCCATGCTCTTGGTAATGGTCGTGGCTCTCTATTACTAAGCATTTCCGTTATTTTCATTACTCAGCAGAGTGACTTATGTATCCTAAATTGGATGCTACTGCTAACATCAATGCACAGACAGAATGACATACAAAGAGTCAATGACCCACCTGTGGTTAGAAACTTGGAATGCACCATAGACGGGATTTGAATACTGCCCAGCTCTACTTCAACTCGTGTGTTACCATGAGGCCAGTGCTGCCACTCTCCAGGAGGTGATTCTGCTGGGTTACGTGTAGCTCAGAAATAAGTAATTTCAATGAGCATGCCCGGGTGATTCTTATCATCAGGCAAGCTTGGGGGACAATCAGTTACTATCTAGGAAAGTTCAGAAGGATATACACAAGCAGTGTCTTAAAAGTTAAGTTTGCTATAAGATAAAGAGTTTTGTGTTTTGTTGTATTGCTTTGTTTTTAATCTAAAACCGTCTTCATGGAATTTCTCCCCATTGGGCCTGATGCTGCTTTCCATGATGCAGCCAGTGTCTGCTCCCTCTGCCTCAGCATTAGCTGCACAGAGAAAGGGAAAGGGGTCTTATTTCCATGTGCTCATAGATCTTTACCTTCCAGGCTGACTGTCCTTGGTTTCCCTGCTGGGGATTACCTTTGAGACTCTGAGATCTAAATCATGGACCCAGATATCCTTCCTCAGCATAATGGGTTGAATAGAGTTCCCCCGTAATTCATATCTACCTCAACCCTCAGAATATAAACTTCTTTGAAAATAAGGTATTTATAGATGGAATTAGTTAAGTACTTTTAGATGAAATCATCCTGAACTTAGGGTGGGCCCTAAATCCAATGACTGGTAGCCTGCTAAGAAGAGGAGAGAAGACTCAGAAAGACATAAGGGAGAAAAAGATGATGTTAGAGCCAGATATTGAGATGAGACCACCAGGAGCCAAGGAATTCCACGAGCCACCAGAAGCTGGGAGAGGCAAGGAAGGATTCTTCCCCGGAGCCATCAGAGGGAGTGTGGCCCTGCTACAAACATCATTTCAGACATCTGGCCTCCAGAGCTATAACTATAAATTTCCATCATTTTAAGCCATCCAGTTTGTGGTTATATTTATGGAAGTCATGAGAAATTGATCCATTCACTTTCCTTGAATGTTTAGGATCACTATGAGATTCAGAGATTAGAACTGTCTCTGAGGAAGTCTCTATCCCAACTCTATTTGTTCTTTCTGGACCATCTGTTTGGTTCAAAATGCACAGGGCTCTGAAGTGGCCAGAACCCAAGCCTGGCTGTTCCTGAGTGAGCCCAGGCCCCCTCACTAATATGGATGGGAGGTGGCTCTGTGACATGGACATTTAATCCACTAGCTGTGGGATTAATTTCATATACATTTAATTCATCTGTAGTTTAAACAGTTGCTGGGCTCTCCCAGACCTCATCTTCTCAGCCACAGGCTTAATTAGCACCCCCCAAACCCCAAATAAATGATGTGTCTTCTTAGGTGGTAGTTTGGAGGAGTGATCACCCACCCCTTTAGGCTACAACATACTGGAGCGTGGAGCCCCTGTATTTTACCCTGTTTTGAGCTGAGGAATTGTCTAGTCTTGGGAGTCCACATGGGGCTGGGTATGAAGGTGGACCGTGAAAGGCTAAAGATGCAGAATCCTGTGGGGAAGTGGCCAGAAGAACTTGGATATCTGCCTTGGGCATCCCAGTGTGTGACAGAAAGGTCTTGGGAAGCAGATTTTGATGTATTCCAAGCTCACAGTAGGGCTCAAGGGGGAAAGCGGTTATCAGTATTTCAATTGGGATGTTCCCTGAACCAGAAGAGAAAACAGGGCCCACCAGCTTTCCCTGCACCTGTGCCTTGGTTTGCCTGACCTGCCAGCAAGGGTGGAAAGCATCTCAGTGTGAGACAGGTTATTCAGGATAAGGCAGTAGGTGCCTGGGCAGTTGTCTTTGCTAACTTGAGTATTCAGGAGATGTTGAGTTCCATGCTTTTAAATACTCAAGAGACATGAAGCAGAAAGGTAAGGAAAGGGTAAATCATATGAGGCCATCCCAGTGTGTACATTGAGGACTCTGGCCAGCTTTTCTTCCTGTTCCTGTCATTGCACAATCCAGCCTCCCACCAAGTCCTCTCTCTTTCCTCTTCTCATTACTTGAGATCTTGTGCCTGACTCTCTGCCCCTAGTAACTAACTTTCCTGGGGTTTTCCTGATCAGACCCACTAGGGAAGACCCTGAGGCTATCACAACATGTTTTCTAGATAATTGGCAGCTCTATCACCAATGCTGGAAAATGGCAGCAGAGACCCCTACTGTGTGACTTGTAATGGGTTTTGAAGAAGTTTGGTGGATAAGTGATGGTAGGATCAGAAATAGTGGAAATCCTGTGGATTTGCAGCTATTTGGGGGTGTGTGTGTGTGTGTGTGTGTGACTGCAGTTGCTCTTTTCTCCAGTTACCTGGTGTTTGGGTTCTTGTCTTTTTGTGACACTTACTTTGCTAGGCCTTGGTAGGTGTGCATCACCCTGCAACATACAAAGTTCCTTCATAAATGCAACATACAAAGTTCCTTCATAAATGTGATTCTCCAGGGGTCCGTTTGTAAAAGGGAAAAGGCACCTTTTATCGTGTCATTTTAAATCTGGGGAGAGGCTTAGAAAGGTGAAGTGACTGGCCTAGGGCTTACAACTAATCAGTGACAGCTAAGACTTAAACCTAAATTGAGTGCCTTCTTAGCTACATAATGGATAATGCTTTTTCATTTAGAGTCCCATTATTTCCATCCAGATATAGAAATAGTGATAGCAGACAGGTAGGGTTATCAGTTTGCTTTCTGGGCAGGGTGATTATATGTGGATAGTTGGATCAGACATTCCTTTACTTCTTTACTTTCTGGCTCAGTGGCTTCTGAATATTTACAAATAATTAAGTGATTAAACGAACTTGAGATTTATCTAGGCCTACTTTTTCTCTTTGGGCCAACACTAGAGAGAAGTAAATAGCTGCATATCGTATTTGTTACCTAAAACCAGTACCCTTTTCTTGGGAACCAAGAGGGGACTAATAATAATGGTCTCTTTATTTACTAAATATCTTCCAGGCTTTCAGTTCTGGGAGATAGGGTGAGGAAAGGACTCAGAAATAATTCATATGCAGTCTTAAACTTAGTGGTCTACTAAACCACTTGGGGGGACATCTATGAATTCATTCATTTATCTATCCATCCAAAAAAAAAAAAAAGTACTAAGCATTGACAAAGCACCAAGTGCTGTCCTTGGTACTGAAGATAGAGTGATAAACAAAACAAAGACTCTATCTTATGGAAGTTCCCTTCTATTAGAGATATAAAAAAGTTAACCCATTAATGTGTAATACAATGACAGGGAGAGGTAAATGATAAATAAAGTTAAAGCAAGGAAAAGTAAGAGAAATCCTATGAGAGAGACAAAGGTGAAGGGCACCAATCTAGAGGGTATGCAAAGGCACGGCCCCACAGCTGGGACTGTGTCTTAGTGGCAAAAATGTAGCCCCTGCCCCACCTCTATAGCAGATTCCTCATCTCCACCCATGTTTTCTCAAGAAGACAGTATCAGGCTGACTTAAACCACCAGCTGCCTTTAGAAGCTCCCTGCTCATATGAAAGTTAATTTGCATGTAGTAAGTATTGACCAGGGTTCCTCTTTCTGACTCCAGAAGGCTCTGCTTTTGGCTCAGTATTTTAAGGTTAGGGATATCATATTGGCCCTGTGAGTCTAAAAAATACATTCCCAGACAATCATGTGTGGTACAAAACATGCAGAGTTCACACACTGCCAATTCTCTGGACACACAGAAAGCTTTGGGATTGTTGCAACAGTGAGCAGTAGACAGGCTTTGGATTCTGGAACCAAATGTGTGCCCTGTCCTTGACTGACTTGCAACCTTGGGTAAAATCACCTTTTGGAGGCTCACTTTCCTTATCTCTTAAGTTAAAAATTCAGCTACCTTGTGAAGACCTGGAAAGGTCTTTATTTTATGAGGGTGCAAGGAAAGGTTAGAACTTAAGTTTACTGATTTCTTTCTCAGTTTGTTGTTTCTCTGCTTTAATTTTTAATTTATTTTTTAATCTTTTTTTACTTTTTAGAGACAGAGTCTCACTATGTCATCCTTGGTAGAGTGCTGTAGCATCATAGCCCACAGAAACCTCAAACTCTTGGGCTTAAGCTGGGACTACAGGCACCCACCACAAGGCCTGGCTATTTTTTTTTTTTTGTAGTTGTCATTGTTGTTTAGCAGGCCCAGGCTGGGTTGAACCTGCCAGCCCTAGTGTATGTGGCTGATGCCCTAACTACTGAGCTATGGGTGCCTAGCCTGCCATAACTTTTTATTGAGCATTGCTTGTTTTCTATTCACTATGTCAGATCCCTTTTGTTTGTTCACTCATTTAATTCTCACAAAAGTCTCATTTAGTAAAGTCTCCTTTACGTACTTTGATTTTGTATCCAGAGATTTTGCTGAATTTATTTATCAACTCCAGGAATGTCTTGGTGGAGTTTTTGGAGTTGTCTGTCTATAAGATCATGTTGTCAGCAAAGAGCAATACTTTGACCTCCTCATTCCTGACTTAGATACCCTTTATTTCTTTGTCTTGTCTGGTTCCTCTGGCTAGGATTTCCAGCACCGTGTTGAATATAAGTGGTGACACTGGGTATCCTTGTTTGTTCCATTTCTTAGGGGGCATGTTTTCAACTTTTCCCCATTCAGCATGATGTCGGCTACGGCTTTGTCATATATGGCTTTCATAATTTTAAGATGTGTTCCTTCCATGCCTAATTTGTTGAAGGTTTTATCATAAAAGGAACTAAAGTTTGTCAAGTGCTTTTTCTGCATCTAATGATATGGTTATATAGTCTTTGTTTTTGCTTCTGTTTGTGTGGTGAATTACATTTATTGATTTGCGTATGTTGAACCATCCTTACATCCCTGGGGTCAAGCCCACTTGGTCATGGTGGGTTATTTTTTTTGATGCACTGCTGAATTTGTGCTTGCTAGCATTTTTATTTCGGATTTTTACATCTATAATTTTAAGGGACATTGATTTGTAGTTTTCATTTTGTTGTGTACTTATCTGGGTTTGGTATCAAAGTGATACTAGCTTCATAGAACGAGTTGGGGATAATTCCCTTGATCTCTATGTTATGGAATATTTTCTATAGTATGTAGTGTGGTACATACTTCCCTTTGTATGTCTGGTAGAATTCAGCTGCAAATCTATCTGATCCAGGGTATTTGGAAGGTTTTTTTTTTTTTTTTTTTTTCTATAGTCACTTGGAGTTCATTGTTCATTATTGGTCTGTTTAGGAATTCTATTTCTTTCCAACTGAGTGTTGAGAGATTGTATGTTTCCCGGAATCTGTCCATTTCCTCCATGTTTTCTAGTTTGTGTGCATAGAGATGTTCATAGTATTCATGGATGATGTTTTGTATTTCTGTGGTATTAGTTGTAATGTCAGCTTTTTCATTACTGATGGAAACTATTTGTGTCCTTTCTATTCTGTTCCTAATCTAGTAAATGTTGTAAATTTTATGTATCTTTTCCAAGAACTAATTTTTTGTTTTGTTGATTATATATATATGGTTTTCCATTTAATTTAGTTCTGCTCTGATCTTTTTTTCCCTCCTTTTGCTGGTTTTAGATTTGGTTTGCTCTTTGTTTTCTAGTTCCTTGAGATGTGACATTGGGTTGTTAGTTTCTGCCTTTTTGATGTGGGAATTTAAGGCTATGGATTTTCCCCTGAGTCCCATAGATTTTTTTTTTTTTTGAGTGCCATAGATTTTGATAGCTTATGCACCCTTTGTTATTCAGTTGAAAAGATCTTTTGATTTTCTTCTTAGTTTCATTCTTGACCCATAATCACTGAGCATCATGTTTATTTTCTGTGAGTTTGTGTAGGTTCAAGTGTTTCTCTTGTGATTGATTTTTAGTTTTTTTCCACTGTAGTCTGAGGAGATGTATGGTATGGTTTCTATTTTTTTGAATTTGTTTAGGCTTGTTTTGTGGCCTAAGATATGATTAGTCTTAGAGAATAACCCATGTGCTGTAGGGATGAAGGTATATTCAGTTAATTTTGTGGTAGAATGGTCTGTAAATATCTGTTAGGTCCATTTGACTTAGCATCTGTTAAGATTGCTATCCTGGGTGGTGCCTGTGACTCCAAGGAGTAGAGTGCTGGCCCCATATACCAGAGGTGGCAGGTTCAAACCCAGCCCTGGCCAAAAATTGCACACACAAAAAAAAAAATTGTTGTCCTCAACTTTTAGATGAGAAAATTGAGGCTCAGAAAAATACAGTGAACTACCCAAGGCTCCATAACTGGTAAAAGGACAATGCAGATACTTGAACCCAAGGACATCAACTCCAGAGTCTGGACCATCAGCCTCTGTGCTGTGGTTGTCTGGCCAGCCTTCCCATCCCATTCTGGGTGTGAGTATACTTGATTGGATAGACCTTCCCCCCACATCTTTGAACTTGACTGCAATTGGAATTGTGAAAAAGTCATTTTCCATGCTTTACACTGGTAAGTTATGAGAAATTCTCTGCTCTTTATTTTCCTCATGCATAGAGCTTATTGAACTGTGCGTAATGATAATTATCTGCTTAGTTACTTTTCCCCACACCAACTATGAGTTCTTTGAAGGCCTAGCTTTATATTTCTAAATCCAGGCAGAAGATTTGGCACAGGGTTAGGATGTAGCAGTAATAGTAATGACAGTTAAGCTCATGACTATCACGTATTTTGAAAGTTTTCTATAGAACAAGGGCTGTGCGACATGTTTAACAAACACCCTCTTACTTAACCCTCATAGGTAAATTTTCCAGGGTCCTAACACTGGTGGATCCAGTGGAGTAAAAGGTAGAATCTGCTGCTTCCAGTTATGTTCTTAACCTGATTGACTAAGCGCATTAATGAGGATGAAGCGTCTCTCTGGTCACCGGGATTAAAGACGTTTTCCTCCACCCTCTCTATTCATCCATTCTTCAGAGTGGGATTTCCAACAGAACTTGAGAGGCCACCTGAGAACATGGAGTGAGATACTGATTTGTGTTAAATGGCTCATATGAACCACCTTCAGCACTCTCCTGTAGAGATGGAGGATTGCCAGACAGATGTAGGTATATTTTGACCAACTATCCTTAAAGAGGCATTTATGATGAATTCAATCATTCATTCTTTCAACAAGCCATTAAGCATCTAGTGTGGTGTGCCCTGTACCATTCCGATTCACCCTTCCCTCATTGCCTCTCAGTGAGGGAATACAACACATATGTAAAGAGGCCTACCCAGTGTCAGACCCCAAAGAAAGGTCCTGGGAAGACAGAGATGATTAAGAGCACCCTCAAAGGACACTAGGATGATAGCAGGATTATCAGTCTGTGATGCAACTGGCTGCATGCCCTGGCAGACGGAAATAGGAGTCCCTGGAGGGCTTAGCAGGTGGGTACTACCCTAGCCAGTGACAACAGGTAACAAACTCATGACTCAAGAGCTGAGGCTTAAAGGACTAGACAGAGAAGTTAGGGATGGGCATTTCATGCAGAGAGAGCAAGCGTAAAAGCACAGATGCGTTAAATAGTGTGAGGGATATGGGACGGTTAACTGGTTTAATATGTGTATCTTCACCTATAATTCTAGGCAGGATGTCTTAAGAATACATATGTATTTCATCTCTTCAAAAACACTTTCAGGTTTTTCTTTGCCATTCTAATCTCTCAGAAGAGATTAGAGCTGGAATGACTGTGAGAAGCCATCCAATCTCACCTACTCACCCCAAAGAGGTGAAGAAACATGGTCAAGGTCAGATAATATGGAACCCATGAGAAGAACACAGCTGGGAAACTGTGCATAGAATATCTCATGCTATAGTGGAGTGGTAGTGGCATCACTACTCCTTTGTATCTAAAATAATTTTATGAAACAATAACAATACAAATATTTCTTGAGATCTGCTGTTTACTAGCCATCATACTAAATGTGTTGTACAATGTAACCTCCCTCAAACTCTCTCAATTAGATGTTAGTAACCTAGTTTACAGATGAGAAAACTGAAGAAACTCAGTTGACTTACTCAAAGACATACAACTGTATGTTGTATGAGGCAGTATTGAAAACCTGTGTTTGCCTAAGTCATGGACAAATACTGTTGTCCAAGTGTTCATTAGCTTTTCCCTGAATACATTTCTGTAGAATTCAGAATGATCTCCTGGGATTTGGCCCCTGTTCTGATCTTATTTAAAGATGATTAAGGAGGGTTTAGCTGGGAAGGAGTGGGAGGGAGATGAATGCATTCCAAAGAACCTCTGTGTTTTTACTTTTATTCCCTTGGCATTATCTTGGGAAGTAAAATAGTGTCTCTAATAGATACATGATAAGGAGATGACTTGTTTAAAAGAAAAATGTGTTTCATTTTCCATAATGAGACTTCCTTAAATAGGTCATCCTATATCTGTCTAGAAGCAAAGAGATAAATACAGATAAATATAGCTAAGTATAGACACATGCAGACAGGTGTGAGTATACTTTACTGATGTGAGCATGTACATATATAGGTACACGCATATATATGCAAATCCTTACTTGTTTTATATTTATATTCTTCTAATTGTTCACATGTGTAAGCATATCTTCTCATTTGATTATATTCTGGGAGCTTGTATAAACCTCTGGGAGATTACCCGAGGAAAAAAGGACCATAGGTAGGTTCCTCTCTAATCTAGTGGCAGAATTGAGATGGCTGTGTCATTGTTACATCTCCTCGTCCCTGAAAATCAGGAATAAGTAGTCCTTTCCTGTTGTATATGTCTTCGATCTACCCCATTAGCTGACTAACCCCCCAACCTGTGATGATCAAAAATTCCCCCATGACCAAATGTCTCCTAAGGGGCAAAATCACCCTCCATTGAGGCCACCATCCTAGACTACTGTTAGAAGCTACCTTCATGGTCCCCCTGTCACCAATCTCCATCATAGCCAATATGATCTTTCCAAGGTATGAAGCTAATTTTGCCACCCTATTGCTAAGAAAACAATAAATGAAAAAAATCCACCTCTGCATTCACGATGCTTAAAGAATGATCATAACTTTTGCAATACTATCTGCCTTGTGTTATAATTTTCTTCCCCAGTTAGTTCCCAAGGTCCAATGGACATTCCCAGTTCCCAAAAGAGGGCACACAGTTTACTGGAAGTTATGCCCATTGGGAGGCCTTGTCCCATACATTTGATGTCTGCATGCTTGTTCTCACACAGGTTTGTTTTCTGAGCCTCCATTTTTATTCTGTATAATGGGTATGATACTCTAACTTACAGGAAATCTAAGAGCATCAACAACTCTAATACAAGGTAGACAGTGCTACAGCTCCTGAAATGAGGGTTAAGATGAAGCACTGTGAGAGGGAGAAGAAAAAGAGAGGAGGAGCCTAGGAGAGTTCACAAAGGAGGTTGCATTGACAGGAGCAGTGAGGTCTGGGTGGAATTTGGACATTTAGATGTCAGATGAGGAATAAGAATGAGGACAACATTCTGGGCAGAGAGAATGGGCAACATCTCAGGCCATCAATCAGGAGCAGTCCCAGTTCCAGTGTGGCTGGATACTTCATACCAGACTTAGCAGGAGCTTGGTAGAATTGGTTGCACGGATGGGCAAAGCACACATTTTGAGAAGAGTATCTTTCCTCCATTTGAAATTAAGTGATACACAAAAGTGGAGGCCTGACGCACAAGAACATGAACTGTCAAACTTCAGGATACACAGCATCGTCGTGGGGAGACGGTCTGCTTTCAGCTGTGCCTCTGTCGTGGCAGGGAAGATGGGTTGAGAATCGTCCGAGAGAGGGAATAAAGCCTGGGAGATCATTCATCATGATCACGTTGGAAGGAAAATGAAACTGGGCCGGGACAGCCAGGGTGTGAAGACAGATGGAGGTTCATGGAAGGTATTTTATAGAACAGATTGTCAGGATTCACATATTTTCTTAGCACCTTTGGAGGGTATGGGCTGCACTTTCTGCTTTTGTTTTCAATTAAGGATCTTTTGTGATCTTGGGCAAGTCATTTCCTGTCTTTGAGTCTTCATTTCTTCATCTGTTACACTAAAGATTTGGACTGTTTTCTAATAATTCTTCCCCCTTAAGCATAAACTGAGGGCCTGAATGGAAACATCTCAGAGAATTGGAAGCCTCACCCCCTTTCCTATTAGTTCTGTCAACAGGTGAGTGGCCAAGAGAACGTCAGAGGGTCACCAGTCGCCAGCCTTCGTGGCATCATGGCTGCCAGGGACCAGAAACAAGTGTCGAGAAGAGGACATTACGTGGGAGAATATGCATGTTCACGGCTCTGAGGATTAAAGGCCTGTGTTCTTATCACTGCTGAACAGAGTATTATAAATCCAGCCTTAGAATACCAAATCCCCTCGCGGCTTGGCCGTAGTGAGAGAATATTAAAAAGGCCAAAGACAGAAATAATCAGTTTCCGAATGACACGTTGTCAAATAAAGCGTTTTTCACATTATCCCTTTCTTTTCTTCCTCTGGCTCCTTCTTTCGTGCCTCGATATTTTAACATGAAAAATAGATTAAAAATAAGGCCAGGATGAATGGCATTCTAAGTTTGACTTTTCAGAAGTCTCTCTTGGTGGGGTGGTTTGGGGGTGCTTTTTATTTTTTATCTCTCTGTATATTTTTCAGTGTTTGATATAACCAAGCCAGCTGAAGGCACTGGCATCAGAATAAAGGCAGAGCAGCAGAGGGGCCATATAGGTCAGAGCTAATATGTGTATGAGGACTTGTATTTGCATTCTTTTGGCAAATCTGGGCAAGATTTCAAGCTTCTGGATATTTACTAAGCTCCTTTCCCTGACCAAGCTCTGCATCGAAGGCTGGATGGATGGTAGGGGTGAACGACAACTCAGGAGCTGGAATGGGGAAAGTGGTCATGCAGATGAGCGGATCACAGCGGTGCAGCTACAGAAATGATAACCATGTGGAGCTGTGAGAGGGATGAGGACAGCCTCACTCCAACCTGAAGAGACAAAGATGTTCCCTAGGGAAGTGGCATCCTAGCATAGATGGCCGAGTAAATTGAGGTGGGCAGGTGAAGGGGACTGCATTAGCGTCTTGAAGCTGCCATGGCAAATTACCACAAACTGGGTGGCTTCAAACAAAATACGTTTATTCTCTCAGAGTTCAAGAGGCCAGAAGTCCAAAAGTAAGATGTCAGCAAGGTTTTCTCCTTCTGGAGGCTCAAAGAGAGGATCTGCCTCGGACTTTCTGACAGATCCTGGCAATGGCCGCCCACAACATGGCTGTCACATGGCTTTGACTGCATTGCTCCAGTGTGTCTTTCGTCCCCATCTCCATGTGGATTTCTGTGGGGGGCGGTCTGTGAGTCCTCTCCTCTTCTTTCAAGGACACTAGTCATTGGATTGAGGGCACACCCTAATCCAAGGTGATCTCATCTTTACTAATGACTTCTACAAAGATAGTCTTTCCATACAGGTGACTGCTGAGATTCCAGGTGGAGTGAGTGGGGGAGTGCTCCAGGTTGAGGGGGGACAGTGAAGGCTAAGAGAGAGTGTCACACTTTGGATGACACTAGCCACTCAGGGTGCCCACATGGCAGTTAGGATTCGGGGAGAAGGCTCCTGGGAGCTGAGGAATGCAAAGGAGGTAGGGACCCAGTCACAAAGGGCCTGGGCATTAGGTTAGGGAGCCTGCACATTATTCTAAGGAACCCAGGGGACCTGAAAAGGGTTTTAAACAAAGGGTGGAGTGGGATGAAAAGATTAGGTTTGGGATAGGACAATGGGAAGCTATAAGAATGAAGCTGGCGTCTGTTGACGTTTGTGGTGCCAGATCCTTTATGCAGGCCGTTTGTTGTCTCATTTAATCCTTAGCTTAATTCTTCACATTGTGAACAATCAGCCTCATTTTGAAGGGAGCTTTTTGCAAGGAGGTAAAATATTGTAACCAGCTTGTCACAGCCATCAACAAGCAGAGAAGCAGGGATTCACATGCTGGCCTGAGTGCCCCCAGACATTTGGTGTCCCCATCACAGCACTCGGCCCTGACACACAGCCCCCTCCCCCTTGTTTGGCTTCGCTGCGGAATGTGAGACTCACTGTCATTGACAGAGCAGAGGAGGGGTTTATCCTACCTAGAGAGACTTTTAGTAGGAAAG
The DNA here is from genome assembly GCA_963574355.1 of Loris lydekkerianus. NCBI lineage: Eukaryota > Metazoa > Chordata > Mammalia > Primates > Lorisidae > Loris > Loris lydekkerianus. The sequence continues at coordinate 31,884 of CAUYPK010115485.1, read as the reverse complement.
TTTTCAGAAAGGGTGGGGACACATTGCCTTCTCTCGTCTCTTTCCCACTTTCTGGCTGAGAACGTAGTGAAATTCCCAGACTCACAGGAGAAGGTAAAACGAATCACCCCCTGACCTGTCCAGCTGAGCACCTCACAGAAACTCATCCCTAACTAGCAGGCTGGCCTTTTTCTTTCTGAAACGCGCAGGCAGTTCTTCAACCTTGTTTGTCTAGGGCTGCCCTAGACTGAGCTCAGCCTAAATCTGATTTAGCAGCGGGTCAGCAGGGCCTCAGCTCGTACCCCTGGAGTCTTGGCCTCTTCTGTAACTTTCTTTCTAAAACTTCAGAGCCCTCCTCTAGGTCATTTCCTGCCTCCCTGTCTGGCTTCCCTCTTGCCTTGCAGTGTTTTTTCCACCTCTGAGCTTGTATTTCCTCCTGTACTCAGAGGCTGGACACTCCAGCCCTGCCCAGCCACCTATCAGTTGGCCCTGCTCTGGTCTGCTTGCCCTGGGGTAGGAAGTGGTGGATAAGTGGGACTCCTGGGGGCCTGGGCTGTTAGGGCAGCCTAGACCACTGCAGCTGGACCCAGACGGCGGCTTCTCCCTGATTCTGAGTCACTCATGTGCTTTCTTCGAGTGCAATGTCCCACAAGAACAGAGGCAGCCAAATGGTTCTCTTGAGCTCTTTGGCTTGTGCACAGCACTCTTCAGTTTATAAGGACTATCATAGCTGTTTTCACATTACATTTGCTTAACAACCCTCCAGGGTATTGTTAATGGGAATTCTCCTGTAGCACAGATTTGCCATGTGCCAGGAGATGAGCCAAATATCTCACATCTCACTTCCCTTTAGAAGATAAAGTTATGACTGTGAGAAATCAAGTCCTTCATCCATGATGGCCTGGCGTATATATGGCACCATGAGATTGTAACCGTGTTTGTGACCACTCAGTCCTAGCTGCTTCTGTGTGGTTTACTACTGCAAGCATTGGCCACGTCTGGTTTATAGATGAATAATAAACTGAAGGTCTGTAGGGGAAAGCTGAAGGTCACACAGTGAGACATCCTGAATCCAGAACCCTTTTCCTGTATGCTCTGAGACTGTCCCTGATTCCACCTACTCCACTGCTTTCTCAGGAAAGGTAGGGCTGGTCAAAGTGGCATGTGTGGCATGACCTGAGCCATTATTAAGTTGTGGATGAGGCCCCCGAAAACTTCAGAAGCCCAGTCTGCAGAGGTCTCTTCAGTAGTCCGTGGCCCAGGGAGTCCTTAAACTCTGGAATTCCTCTTTAGCCAAGTTACAATGAAACCCCAATCTATAACAAACCCACATGGTCACTGCATTCAGGACCTGCTGGGGAGTGAGGACAAGGAGTCTGTACCCTAAAGGGAGGGCCAGAGCCACTGACCTGGGCTCATATCACATAGCAAGGCCACGGGCTGTAGGGTCAGTGGGTCAGTCAGTTAAAGGGACCCTCAAGCTCAGTGCCTGCCAAAGCTGGGTCCCTGTGCCACCTCCTTTGGGAAGTTCCTATGGTGGGGATCTGCACCTGAAATTGCCCAGGTCTTCTGACCCAGTTTAATGTCATGCTAAAGCTAATTTGAATCTCAGCTGCATCACATTGCGTCAGTGACCTCCTGTCTCTGTGCCTTGGTTTCTGACTCAGCATAGGACAAGGTCAGTTGTATATATGGAGCATAAAAGGCTGACAATTAAGTTCACAAACTTGCCACCATGCACTTACATTGGCAGCACTATGCAAACAGCTCAGTAAGGTTTCATTACCTTGGTATATCGGTGCCTCAGATGTGTCCATGTCAACGTGTGGCAGTGTCTTGCTGAGTGGCCTTCATTATTGTTTTTATGTGTTTTGTGTGCTATCATGAGAATGTCAGAGCTTGAATTAGAGCAATAAACAAACATTAAATTTCTTGTTAAACTTGGCAAGAATAAAAGTGAAATCAGGACACTTTATTATTTTTTTTTTTCATCTTGTAAATTCTTTACTTTTTTTTATTAAGTCATAACTTTGTACATTGATGCATTTATGGGATTCAGTGTACTGATTTTATATACAATGTGAAATGCTTACATTGAACTAAATAACATATCTATCAGTTATACTCTTTACTTAATACTTTTGAAATGTACTATTGCATCATGCACATTAGGTAAAGTCCTCCCCAAATACCCTCCCTCTCTCCCCCTCCTCCATCTCCTCCCCTCTCTCTCATCTTCCCTTCTACTTTCTGGACTATAGTTGTGTTTTATCATTCATAGGAATGTGTAGGTGATTATATATTGATTTCATAGTAATATTGAGTACATTGGATACTTTTTTTCCATTCTTGAGATACTTTACTTTGTTCCGGCTCTATCCAGGTAAATATAAAAGATGTGAAGTCTCCATCTTTTTATGGCTGCATAGTATTCCATGGTGTACATATACCACCATTTGTTAATCCCTTCACAGATAGATGGGCACTTGGGCTGTTTCCATGTCTTGGTAATTATGAATTGGGCTGCAATAAACATTCTGGTGCAAATATCTTTGTTGTAAAATAATTGTTGATCATCTGGGTATATACCTAGTAGAGGAATTGCAGGATTGAATGGCAGGTCTACTTTTAGTTCCTTGAGTATTCTCCAAACATCTTTCCAAAAATGTCATATTAACTTGCATTCCCACCAGCAGTGTAGAAGTGTTCCCTTCTCTGTGCATCCACGCCAACATCTGTAGTTTTTGAATTTTGTGCTGTGGGCTAATCTGACTAGAGTTAGATGATATCTCAAAGTGGTTTTGATTTGCATTTCTCTGATGATTAAGGATGATGAGCATTTTTTTAATGTGTTTGTAGGCCATGCGCCTGTCTTCATCAGATAAATTTCTGTTAAAGTCTCTTGCCCACATAGAAATGGGGTTATTTGTTCTGTTCTTATTGATTAGTTTGAGTTCTCTGTAGATTCTAGTTATCAGACCTTTGTTGGAAGCATAACCTGCAAAAGTCTTCTCCCATTCTGAAGGTTTCTGTTTGCTTTACTTACTGTGCTCTTGGCTGTGCAAAAGCTTTTTAGTTTATTCAGATCCCAGTAATGTATTTTTGGTGTTGCTTCAATTGCCCAGGGGGGGGTCATCCTCATAAAATATTCTCCCAGGCCAATTTCTTCAAGTGTTTTCATTGCACTCTTTTCTAGTATTTTTAGAGCTTCATGTCTTAAGTTTAAATCTTTTATCCAGTGAGAATAAATTTTTTTTAATAGTGAAAGATGTGATTCTAGTTTCAGTCTTCTACAGGTTTCCAGCCAGTTCACCCAACACCATTTGTTAACTAGGGGAATCTTTCCCCTACTGAATATTTTTGATAGACTTGTTAAAGATCAAATGACAATAAGTAGCTGGGTTCATCTCTTGGTTCTCTACTCTGTTCCCAGGGTCACTTTAGTCCAAGTTTATGGGGATAATTCCATGAAGAAAATGGCAATGTACAGATGAATTAATTTTTTTTTTTGGGGGGGGGGCGAGGGAGATACAGAATTGAGGATGAAGAGAGGTCAGGGCAGCCAGTAATGAAATTAATGAAACATTGTAAAAATTTATCAAATTGTGCATCCAAATTGTTCACTGACTATGAGAAGCATAGTAGACCAAGTAAACGTCAATAGAGAAATGGGGAAATCCTAGCTGAAAATCTTGGCCAACAATTCATGGTTCTTGCATCATGACAATGCACCAGCTCACACGGCACTGTCTGTGAGAGAATTTTTAGCCAGTAGACTAATAACTGTATTGAAACACCCTCCCTACTCACCTAATCTTTCCCCCAAAGAGCTTTTCCTTTACTCAAAAAAAAAATTGAAAATGAACATTTTGATGACATTTAGGACATTGAGCATTGAGGGCATACCACAACAGCTGCAATGGTCATTACAGATAAAAAGTTTCAAAGGGCTTTTAAGGGTGGACTAGGCACCAGCATCAGTGCATAGCTTTGAAGGTGATTGTAGTGAGGATATTCAACAATGAGATATATATAGAATGTCTCCTAGGATGAGTTTTCAAAGTTGTCAGGCCTCAGGTATTAATATTAAGCATCTGGTCCAGAATGAGAAAGGTTTGGAGATCCAAAACCTGTTTTTCAGAGTAGGCATTCAGGAACAGAAGATAAGTCATGTATTCATTCACTTGTTCATTCCTTTATTCATTCAACATCATATGTATGCTTGCTGAATGCTGTTGGCTACGACAATAGCTGACCATGTGAATAGTCACCTGTGTCCCACACTACATTAAGTACCCCACAAGCGTCTTATTTAGCCCTCACAATGACCCAATGAGGTAATACTCTGAATATTGTCTTTGATTCTCCATAAGAAAATCAAATATCTGAGAAGTAAAGTGACTTAGTCAAGGTCACTCTGTCTCTAGTAGAACTTGGATGGAAACCATGTCAGTCTAACACCAGCTCTGAGTGGCTATGCCAGGCTCAGCTGAAAGGCTCGTGAGGCAAAGAGTGTGGCTTCCTGCCTTCCAAGAGCTCCCAGAGAGGATTTATGAGCTGATCCAGGACTGCCGGGGACATGAGGGAGGGACTACTGGGACACTGGGAGAGAAGGAAGGGCAGTAGCAGTTGCAGGTGTATGGGCCTCATCTTTCCCAGGGCGATGTTGGTCCTGGGATCCAACTACAGTGTCTAACAACTATGATTGGGTTGGGGAAAGGGGGTGAGGGATGAAAGGAAATAGAACCAGCAAGGCCTGAGCTTCACCAGTGAACACAACACCCAAAGGGTAGGAGAGAGAGTGGCTGGGTCAGCCATGGAGGGTTCCCCCAGGGCATGAGTGGGCCAGGATGAAAAGCTTCGCTGAAAGCAGCCTCAAGATGAGCCTGTGGAATCCTGGGTCTGCAATCTTTTTCCCTTCCTAGATCACTCCCTTTTCATGCATCCTAACCACCTTTTCCCTGTTTCCCTCTCCCTCTGCTTCCCCTTGAGTGGTGAGAGCTTCCCAAGCATGTTGTGTCCATGTTGCCATCCAGTAACCTCTGGACAGCTGGGGTCCAGTCGCAGCACCACTCCCTCCTGGTCTTTCAAACCTAACTAGACCTGGGGTTAAATCCTTACTGTGTGACTTCAAGCAAGTTACTTAACTACTCTGAACTATACTCAGAACTACTTTTTCCTTATTTATAGAATGGAAACTATAATCTCTATCACACAGGCTTGTCTTGAAGATTAAATAGAACAGTGTTAAGTAAAAAGTGGTAAGAAGAGGTCTGGCTGTCGTGTTTATCCAGAGTTTGTTTTTCTCCCAGCCTTTTCTCTCTTTTCTACCCTTCTCTAATATCTCTCTCCTCATTATTTCTCCTCTCTCTCTCACCCCTTCTTTCCTTAGTTCTGATGGGAAAAAACAGACAAATAATAGCATATCACACTTAGTTTTCTAGACACAGAAAACTCACTCTATGTTCTGTTGAGAAAAAAAAAAAAAAAGACTTGTTTTGGGTGGCGCCTGTAGCTCAAAGGACTAGGGTGCCGGCCCCATATGCCAAAGGTGGCAGGTTCAATCCCAGCCCCGGCCAAAAAAAAAAAAAAAAGACTTGTTTTTCTGGAGTTCCAGGGGTAATTAAAAATATATATACATATATGTATATATATACACACACATGCACATGTACATTTTGCATATACAGACAGATTATACATAACCATACATATATACATAAATACACATACTTACAGCTTTGTTTGATTAGTGTATTTGTTTTTAAGTTTTGACACCCAGAGAAACCTTCCTAGGTGAACCAAAGTAGCTCAGTGCTGAAAGCAAGCAGGGCTTTGGTCCCTGCTCCAGTGCTGTCAGCCACACCTGCATATACGGCCACCTATTAGCCCTCCTGTCCATCCACTCCTCACTTGTGTTAGAGGGGAAAAAAATCAAGCTTAGTGAGCTGAGGGATTTTCAAGAACTGAAATGGCTTGAATGGATGGGTGAGCCGTTTTAGTGAATGGTATTCTTGGCCTAAGCACTTTTTTTTGTTTGTTTGTTTGTTTTGAGATTGAGTCTTACTTAGTCATCCTGAGTAGAGTGCCCTGGCTTCATAACTCACAGCAACCTCAAACTCTTGGGATCAAGTGATCCTCTTGCCTTATCCTCCCGAGTAGCTGGGACTACAGGTGTGTGCCACAACCCCCAGCTACTTTTTCTATTTTAGTAGAGATAGGGTCTCGCTCTTGCTCAGGCTGGTCTTGAATTCCTAAGCTCTGGAGATCCATCCCCCTGGGCCTCCTAGAGTGCTAGGATTATGGGTGTGAGCCACTATCTAAACAGGCATTCTCAAGAATAGTCACCTTTCCCTCAAGTGATGTACTCGGGGCTAACATCTGTCATCTCTGTTAGCTGTTATACAGGAAATGACAGAAATTGTCCTTGCCTTCAGTGACATCATAGCCAAGAAGATGAAACCAACCCGATAGGTGGAGTTGAGAGAATATAGGATTTAAAGTAAAAAAAATTAAACATACAAAAACGAGGCTCAGATCTTACTGCTCACTGCCTGAGTTTCTGAGTCTCTTGATTTTTTGACCCTGTAAACAAAAAGGATGGTCTTCCCAACAGCAGGGATTGCATGGTAGGGATTTGGTAAAGTGTCCTCCCTCCAGTCTCCCAAATGTGAGGCATCATATAAAGTAAAGAAAAGGACAATAACTGACCAGGGCCTTCTCATTAGAGAAGTTTCTGGCACAGAGCCGATGAGGGGCAGCAGGGAGAATGCAAGTCTTCTGCTTCAAGTCCTCAATGGGGCTTGTGGGGAATATAGACATGTTTTGCAACTACTCTGGTCCTTAAGAATCTCACCAAGCAGGCTATTTCACAAATCTCATGAATCATGTGAGATATTAGCTTATTACATATTAATGTATGGCATGCAGACTCCAATGTTTAGGAGTTGGTTGTACGTAGTACATTTTTTTTTTTTTTTTTTGAGACAGATTTCAAGCTATCACCCTGAGTAGAGTGCTGTGGTGTTACAACTCACATCAATCTTAAACTCTTGGGCTTAAGTGATTCCCTTGCCTCAGCCTCCCAAGTAGCTGGGACTATAGGTTCTTGCCACAACGCCTGGTTATTGTTTTTTCTTTGTTGTTGTTGTTGTTGCAGTAGTTGTCATTGTTGCTTTAGGTGGATCAGGCTAGGTTCAAACCCACCAGCACCAGATACGTGCTTAGGCCAAGAATACCATTCACTAAAATGGCTCAGCCATCCAACTGACCATATGGACATTAGAAGACTGTTATGTTCTTCTTGAAAATTCCTCAGCTCACTAAGATTGATTTTGCCCCCTCTACCAGTGTATGTGGCTGCACCCTACCCACTGAGCTATGGGCACCACCGGGTGTACATAGTATTAAACAAAAATAAACTTTGGTTTGCCTTAAGCTTCTAATTGAAGGAGCCCTTGGAAGGTGTGTATTAATTAATTCATTCATTCATTCATTCATTCATTTAACAAACATTTTTAAAGTATCTACTTTGTTCCAGAGTTCTTGAGATACAGAGATTAAAAAACAAAAAAAACTAGTGTCCCTGGAAATGAAGGCAATATAGGCTGTGCAGAAATTATGTTAGATTTGATAATGTGATCTCATAGTTACAGCAGGAAAACTACAGGAAAAGCTGTCTGGAGCCCTCAGAAAACTCATTCTAGAGATGAGGAAGGCAGGCTGAGAGAGAGGGAGCAAATGTCCTGGGGCCACTTGGCTGGGAGGAGGGAGATTCTGGATTCTGACATCCCCCTGTGTGAAGCCACAGCCCTGACTGGCTCTCCCCCACACTGAGCGATCTGAATTGCTCAGTCATGAGTATTATCCACCTCATTTGCTCCTTGTGACAATCTTGTGAAGAAGGAAGAGCAAGGATTCTTACTCATCCTTCATACCTGTGAAAGACAAGCAGTTTGCCCCAGGTGCAGAGCACGTTGGTGGAAATGCCAGGTTTGAAAACAGCATCCCTGTAGCATCAAAGCGGTGGCTGATGGTTCTGGAAGCTGTGTGAGCCAAACCCAGTGATCTGGGCTGAGTGTGGTCCTCAGGAAAATCTCCTTGGCACGCTAGTCCAAAGAACAGTGTCCCACTTGTCCTCCTTCCTTCCTGCTCCAGGGCGGCCTCATCGCGCTGCTGCTGCTGCTGCTGGTGTTCACCGTGGCGCTCTACGCCCAGCGACGCTGGCAGAAGAGGCACCGCATCCCCCAGAAGAGCGCGAGCACAGAAGCCACTCACGAGATCCACTACATCCCCTCCGTGCTGCTGGGGCCGCAGGCCCGCGAGAGCTTCCGCTCCTCGCGGCTGCAGGCCCACAACTCAGTCATCGGCGTGCCCATCCGGGAGACGCCCATCCTGGACGACTGCGACTGCGAGGAGGACGAGGAGCCCCCCCGCAGGCCCAACCACGTCTCCCGCGAGGACGAGTTCAGCAGCCAGGTGGCCCACAGCCTGGACAGCCTGGGGCGGCCGGGGGAAGAGAAGGTGAACTTCGAGAAGAAAGGTGAGTCTTCTGGCACATTCTCTCTCGCAGGGCGCGTTTAGGGAAGCTGGGAAGAGGTGCAGGGGCTGGGAAGTGGGGGGCTGGCAGTGTCTTCTGAGATTAGCCCTTTTGGTTGTATGGCTGACTCCTGGCTGGATTACCAGCGTTTGTCTTCTATGGTCTTTCAGTAGTGGTGGGAGAAAAAATAAGTGTAGGTGTTCCTGCAATTGGTGGTGTGAGTGGCCTCGTAGGGTCTGCAGCCCAACTCTTCTCCAGTTTCTCTTGATTACCTCCCTTGACAGTATTTTCACTATTCAAGAGAGAGCCCAACCCACTTCCAGACATTACTATTAGAGGGGGTGTTTCTTTTACTGAGTTGAAATCTGTGTCTTCTTCCCCCCAGGCAGCTCTTGCAGAAATTTGACAACAGAAGTAAGAGACACCCTGTAACTTCTAGAAATCAAACTAAAGCAAATCACCTCCAGTTTCTTTAGCTAGCCTCCTGTGAAGTATTTTTCAGACATTGCACCATCACTGGTTGGTGCCCTCTAGATGGAGATTTTAACTGCATCCTGGAACATACGTAGCCCCTGCGCTCACGTTTTTTTCCACATGGAGGTGGAGCACTCCAGTGCTGAGTGAAATGGGACTGTCGCCCCCCTCTGGCCAGCTGTTAGGCTTCTGCAGACACAGCTTGAGATCACATTTGTTTTCAGTTACTCCTGGCTCATCAAAGCTCTCCTTCTTTTTCATATATATTACCAAGACCCATTTCCTTGGTCCTATTTGGAGACAATTAATTATTTGTACATACGCAAACGCAGGGTGTGTTTATATTTGTCCTTATTAAGTGTCTATGGCTCCAGTTATAGGTAGAATGTGGCTATTTTCCTTTGGATAAATGCTACAAAGTAGTTGCATTTCTTCTTTTCACTGTCTTTGTGAAACTGGTGATAACAGTAGATTAAAGATGTTTCTTGGGGACCCAATTTCAGTCACTGACCTGTTCCTTTTGTAAGCCTCCAGGGACCCTCGTTGCTTGGTCCTGCGCTGGATACTGGCTTCTGCATTCAGCTTTCTACTCCCAATGTTCCACTCTCTGGCCTATTTTTCCATAATTCTTAGTGGGAAAACCGAAATACTGGGGGCTTCTTAAAAAGGGGAGATGTTTGTCAAGACTAGAATCTCAAAAAGGACCTGGAGTGGTCCAGTAGATGAGAGCACGGGTTTTGGAGTCATCTGGACCTGGGTTCAAATCTTGCCTCATTTATGTATAACATAACATTTAGAAAAATAGAAATTTAACCTTTTTAGCTTCAGTTTCCTCATTGAGGGTTTAATAGCAAGATTAGATATATAAATAAAATCCATGTAATATATGTAACCCAGGGCCTGGTGCAGGGTAAGTGTTGGATCTTGATTAGCAGCCCTTTGGTCTTAGCTGGGCTTCTGAGACTCTCCTGAATGCACTTGGAGTGTTCCTTCTCTTTGGCTGTTCCCTGAGTTGCAGCCGCACCTCCTGCTCCCTGTGTTGGGATGTCCAGTGAAGGTCCTTTATCCACCATGCCGATGGTCCCTTTTGTTTTTGAACTGCTGGTTTATTGACAACATCTCCAGTTGTTTGCCTTCTCAAGTGTTATTTGTATTTTTCATGTGATTTCCCATCTTACAACAAGGGCAGTCTACATTTACTTCACCTTGTAGTTTCTTACAATGCCTAGCACAGTGCCTCCAGCATAGGGAACGCCAGGAGAGTTGGACAAGGAAGATGGTTTGAGAGAGAAAGGACATTCATGTGGGAGTATGTGGGTCATTGTGAAAGTTTTGAGATACACATAAATCAAGAAACACAGAATTGGTGCACATGGGAACAGATAAAGCCCTCCAAGCAACACTGGTAAGCCGGTCAAGTTGAAACTTAGATGGGTGAATCAGAAAGGACACGGTTGACTGTGTTTCTTGGAAGTGAAATAATAGACTGTAACACAGTCTGTCTCAAAACTTTTGTAGTGACCCACATACCAGCCCAAACATCATACTTCTTTTGTCTAAATAGAAAATCACTTAGATAAGGCATAAACCACCTTCCTGTATATTTAGATTTTGGCTTTTTCAGTATAACTTTTTTAAGCTTAATTTTCTTATATGGAAAAATGGGGCCTATCTACATCTTAGCTTTGCTGTGAGTATCAAATAATCAATGCTTTGCAAACACTGGAGGAGTTTTCCTGGCCTCTGAGACGTTTTTCACATCAACATCATCCTTAACCTAGCCAAGATAAGTGGTCCACTCTCTCTTCCAGCTCCTAAAGCTGGCTGTGGTGACTTTGAGCTTACCACTTATCACCCCGTACAGGAATGATCAGTGTCCCTTTCTGTCTCCTAACCTAGACATGGAGATCATTGAGAGCAAATACAGTGTCCTTTATCTTTGTTCACCACGGTCTAACTCAGTTGCTAATACTGAATTGTAGGCACTCTGGAAATACCTGTTGGCTGCGTGACTGAAACAACTGATCAATCAGTCAGTTGGTCAATCAACATAAACGAAAGCATTGATTAGAATCCAGAGTGCTCAGTTCCAGGCTTCAGGCTGTCTCACGGTCCTCCAGTTTAGGGACCCTAGAAAGGAAAAGGTTGGCAGAAGCCACTGGCGATGACCAGAACTCGAGAGCAATCACTGGCTGAGGATGAAAACCCAGGAAAGATCATCGATGTCAGATAAGTGATCATCAAGGAGAGAGGCAGTGGAACAGCTAATACCAGCAGGTTCTGTCCTCTGACTCCAACTCTCAGCCCATACACACATTCCCTCCACCAAACTTCACACAGAGCATAGCAAACATCTCCCAAGTAGGGAGGCAGGTGGGGAAGGCTGGTCACTGGCAGTAATCTGGTTTGATTTTCTCTTCCTTCCCTTTCTCCCTCCCTCCCGCCTTTCCTCCTTCCCTCCTTCCCCAAGCTGGAAAGCAACACATTATAGTGATTAAGACTACTAGATCTTTGCCCTTGGACAAGTGACATGCTCTCCTCCCACCAAGGCGGTGTGACACCAGTATTCTCCCCTGTGGCCCAGCGTGGTTGGGAAACTTACATGAGATAACATGTGTGAAGTGTCTGGTGCCTGGTAGACCTTCCATACACATTGATGCTCTTGTTATTCATGCCTTCAGTCTTTGTAGTGGTTACACTGGGCCAGACACCACAATAGACCTTGGAACAGAGGTAGACAAAGCAGAACCTCTGCCTTTAAAGGAAGTTTTAGAAATATGGCTGGGGGATAATTCTTGGTATGGAAAGGTGGGAAAGTGAAATGAGAGTTTGAATAGGTTCTGACTCTCTCTGTGCTACACAGCCAGGAGCTGAGCCAGGAGTCCAGATTCCTGACACCAAGTCCCAGCCTTCTAGATGGGAGAAATCTTGTTTTCCATAGTTAACATGCATGTCCAGAATGGGCCACATGGCATTGTGGTGATGGCCTGTGTCACCACGGGTTGGTGCCTCCCAGGTCCTGTGTTTCTTAAAGTGAGCATAGTTTTTCCAGTTGAAATGCTGTACCTTTTAGCTGCCTGAAAACCCTCTCTGAGTTCACATAGATGGGAGTAGGTAACAGAGAGTGCAGAACTGTTCTGGGTCCAGGCCAGGTGCACTGGCTAATCCTAGCACTCGGGGAGGCCAAAGTAGAAGATCGCTTGAGCTCAGAAGTTTGTCATCAGACTGAGCAAGAATGAGGCCCTGTTGCTACTAAAAATAGAAAAATTAGATGGGTGTTCTGGCATGCACCTGTAGACCTACAGACCTAGCTATTCTGGAGGCCGAGGCAGGAGTATCACTTGAACGCAGGAGTTGCTGTGAGCTATGATGACGCCACTACACTCTAGCTTGGGGCAACATAGCAACACTGTCTCAAACCCCACCACCAATAAAACCAAACCCCCAAAAATGTCCTGTTTCTGTACAGGGTCCAGAGGGCACCCAGGATAAATCTCAGTAACTCCTAAGAAGTAGTGGAAGGCTTTCCTGGACGCCTCTCCCTGGTGGAGTGCTAGAGCCTGCACACTTTTAGACCTATCCCCATGATGACTTAAAGATGACCTTTCCCTTGTGTTTTCTTTCAAGCAGAGCTTCTTCTTCTTCTTCTTTTTTTTTTTTTGGGAGACAGAATCTCACTTTGTTGCCCTTGGCATCAGAGCTGTGGCATCATAGCTCACAGCAACCTCAAACTCTTGGGCTCAAGTGATCTTGCCTCAGCTCCAGAGCAGCTGGGACTATAGGCGCCTGCCACAAGACCTGGCTATTTTTTTTTTTATTTTTTTTTTTATTTTTAGTAGAGATGGGGTCTCACTCTTGCTCAGACTGGTCTTGAACTCCTAGGCTCAGGCTTCCCAACCTGTGGTGGCTCTCAGATAGCTAGGATTACAGGTGTGAGCCACCGAGCTGGCCAGAACTCTTTTCAAGCAGTAACACGTCAGGCTGTTCTTGTCTGAAATTCCAACGCTGCTTTGTAGAGGACAACACAAGTTGTCCAAAGAGAATGAGAATGGTCCGTACATGAGAAAGGGGAGAGCCTGGAGGTCAGTGAGAGGGGTAGGTTTGGATGTGAGCCTTGCTCTATTCACTGGCCGCATGGCTTCAGGCGCATCTCTTAGACACTCTGAGTCTCTGTGTCTCTGTCTCACCTGTTTTCATCTGACCGAAAGGAATTTCCTTTTAATGTTCCTTTGAGTGGGCTTTATAACAGAGTATGGTTTGAAGTAAAACAAAGCACTTGGTCTAAAGCTGTGTCCCAGCCACCCTGAGACCCAGTAAGGGGAGGACAGGGAGACAACTAAGAAGTAGGTGAAGGGCACACTCCTCCGACTCCACACAGGACACTGGTCACCTGTCCATGGGGAGGTGGGTGCTGGGGGCTGTTCCCTCAGCACTGTGGTCCCTGAGCATTTGACCCTTCTGGCTTGGACAGGAAAAGGATAGTTCCACTGGTAGATGGCAGAAGATCTAACAGCAGCCGCTCAGACCAAATGTGTGCTTTGTTGCCTCCGGGGACCCCTGGGAAAGAACCACGTGCCTCTCTCTTTTATGGGGTGACCTGGGCGTAATTATGAATAGTGTCAAGAGTGGGCAAGTGTGTTCAGAGGCCGGGAAATCCATGAAACAGTGATCCCGTAGGGTTATACCGCCAAGGGCTAATCCCACTTGCACCTTTCATAAGATTTGCCTTTAGATTCAAATTGCCTCATCGTACTTGAGCCCGGATCAACCTGCTTTTCAGCTTGGACCAGCAAGTAATAAGCCTGGAGACTGGAAGGAGAAAGTTTCATTACAAAAGGAAAACTGCAACTGACTGTGAACAATCAAGTGAGATAACTCCCTACCTTCGTTGGTGGGGTCACACCTGCGGTGCATCTTACAAGGGCACATGTGAAACTTAGTAAATGTAGAATGTAAATGTCTTAATGCAATAACTAAGAAAATGCCAGGAAGGCTATGTTAACCAGTGTGATGAAAATGTGTCAAACTATTTATAAAACCAGTGCAGGGTGCCCCATGATTGCATTAATGCACACAGCTATGATTTAATAATTAAAAAAAAAAAAAAAGAAAGAAATAAAGAACAGATATTACAAAAAGAAAAAAAAAAAAAAGGGCAATTGCTTGTGGTCCCTAGTCTCCAGGGCAGTGTACTAAGCAGGTCTGAAGTTCAGCTGATCCATACTGGTGTGGCCGTACCTTTTGCTAAATACCATATTTTTTTCTGTGCCACTTGGTAAGTAGCTCGCTGCACTGAGGCCCCCCTGCCCTCCTGCTGTCTGGGCAGCAAAAAGTGCCTATCTAAGGAGGCACTCAACTTCTCCCTGTCCCTATCCTCAATTTCTCCCTGTCCAGCAACAGCGAGACTTTAGGACCCTTCACCAGCACTCCAGCTGACATAATTTCTGTCTAGTTAGTACCTGTGACTTACCAGTGCTCAGGAGTTTTGAGTATCACTCCTAATATCACCGTAGCAAGTTGCTGAGACTATAATTTTTTCAGGGCACAGCAGAGACTCAGTACATTTTAATCCCAATTCTTCTTATCCTTAAATTTGTGTTCCCCTTCCCTGAGTATTATGCTTGGAAGCATCAGGAAATTAATTAAATAACAAATCTATCGCTTTATCAAGGGATAGAGGAGGAATGGGTGAATTATACTGAGTTTTCTTAATTTTGTCTTATTATTATGAGAGAAATGATGTTCTTTCTAATAGAATAGCAGTTCTCAACCTGTGGGTCGTGAGCCAAAGGAAGTGCATTGAAGGGTTGCATTAGGAAGGTTGAAAACCACTGTAATAGAAGAAAGGACAGAAGGCAAGAAGGTGGAGGAAGAAAGGGAGAGTGAGAAGGGAGGGAGGAGGAGAGGAAGAAGTTTAATTTGCATATATCAATAACTAAAGCCCTTATCCTTAGGTTTCCCTCCTGTCCTATCCACTGACAGGGCCCAAAGGCTGATTCTTGACCACAGATTGATTTGTATTCTAGCATTTCTCGATATGCATTTGACATACCGTATATACTCGAATATAAGCCGACCCCCTTAATTTTACCCTAAAACTTAGTGACTCGAGTATAAGCCGAGGTGGAAAATGCAACAGCCACTGATAAATTTCAAAAATAAAAATATATACCCAAAACAATTACAAGAATTGAGGAATCAGTAGGTTAAATGCTGATATCCTCACATCAGATACAGCTGAAGCTCTGTTTGGACATACAGATGAGGAGGAGGAGGAATCCAGTTTTGAAGGATTTTAACCTTTGTGATTTAGCTTGATTACCTGTTAAGCTAAGCACACCAAATCAAATAACCTGTATGACCCGAGTATAAGCCGAGTTCGGGTTTTTCAGCACAAAAACTTGGCTTATACTCGAGTATATACGGTAATTTTTCTGTATTTACTGTGACCTTTGGGGCACCTTAGATTTTTTTCTTTGTTGATTTGTTGTTTGTGTTTGTTCGCAAGCATAAAATGAAGATTATTGAGGAAGAGAAAGATAGGTTTATAGAACAAGAGAAGCAAAATATAGGTTTACAGAAGAAGATATGTTTGCCACACCTAATGATGAGTCCCTTGTTATAACAAAAGATCTAATTAGTCTAACCCCTTTGTAAGAGTATATGAATTTTATTTCAGTCTAATGTCAATATCCTTCCCAGTCCATCCATTCATATCTTATCTGCCCAAAAATGATTAGCCTATACCAACTATTCTTGATGTTAATATTAGTTGTAGCACTCTGAACTGTCTCAATTTTGAGCCAGCGAATCACTATATTGTATATTCCACTTGAATCTAGAATCCAGGATCACTTTAGGCATTGTAAACCTTTTCTAGACTCCTTTCTTCTTTTGCTTATGGAATTAAAATCAACATGACAGGAGACCCAATTCTATAAGTTTTTCCTTGTGCTTTTGTATTTCTATCTTTTAAAACTTTGTATCATTTTTTCCCAGACTCTTACTGATGTGTACCTCTTACTGATATCTTTCAAAATGAGTCATGAAAAGTTAAAAGTGACAAAGGATGTGAAAGGGACAAAGGCCTGTTGGTGCAGCACTATCCCCCTGCCAGATGGCCAGGGTAAGAACCTGATCTTTCATACAGAAGTGAAGAAAAGAATTGTCTTCAGCATTTCTCTATTAATTTTCTATATGTCCTCTTTTTTCCCCTTCCTTGGCAAGGATGAAGGTAATTTTCCTTTTTTGCTTTTTCATTACCTTCAATAGCATCAATAAAAGTTACATTAGTAACTTTTAGTCAAAACCGAAACCTGAAGAGATACCTGATAGTAAATCCTCAGACAGAAATTAGGCATTTGCATTCAGGAAGAGAGTAAAACAGCCCTGTATGCTGCTTGAAATGTGCAATAGAGTTCTGTAATATTCTATAAGCAATGGAAAGTACAAGGACCTGACTAAATAAATGTCACCAGCTTTGAAGCATGATGTAAAATAAGTGAAGTGTCAGTTTGAGTGACTCCCTTTACAATAGGGAGGCTGAGTTCAGCACTGAATCATTAAATGATTTCAGGGTATATTGCAAGGAGGCAGTGCCCAAATCTTTGAAGCAAACATATCCTTATGACTTTCAGGGCATATTTCAGGATCAATATTTAAAGTGTTCCCTTCTCACAGACTTCCTATCCATGACAACTGACACTAATTCCCCACACGAAAAGAATGTTCGTATATGGAGAATAAAAGTTAATGACATTCTCATCTATCCAAAGATGCATTTATGAACTGAGAAAAGCTGTTGGAAAGAATTTGTTTTGCATAACATACCTGCACATGTGTATCTGTGTCAGTGCATGCTTACTTTAGGTAGTCTTGCATTTTGGTATTTCTACACTTCAAATGGCCTTTGTACGCTTGGGCAGAATGTTTTCTTGTCCACCTGGACAGCAGCTCGCGTGTGTGATGTGGTGCTTGGTTTGTATCTGTGCACACTGTGAACATGCATGCATTTTCTCTTCTCTGCTGTCTGTAGCTGTAGCTCTAATCCTTGCATCGTTTCTATGGCTCCTTGTGATACTGTAATGTTTGTTTTCATTTACCTTTTGTCAGTGTTCATTGGGATTTCACTCTGAAGTAAAATGTTAGAAAAATAAAAATATGCTCTCTCCCTCTTCTAAATATGCTCTTTTTATTTTTCCACATGATGAAACCTGGTATGGATAGAACTTGCCTTCCATACTTGACTTCTCCTCTGCATGTAGAAACAAGTGTGCCTCTCACTTACTCCTGTTATTTATTTTTATTTGATATACAATGTGTATTTTTATAAACAATAAAGTATGTTACAGATCAATATATTAAAAACCTTACACTACCTTCGTCTGTATTATGTCAAACCAAAATGATACTATAATTTCAGGTAGATTAGCAAAAGTTTCCAAATCACATTTTTATTACAACTAGTTGGTAAAGAGTTTGAAGAGTTCACAAGTTTGAGGACAGTAGAAATAATATTTTGTCTCTACATGGAGCAGAAAGGGATAAAACATAATGCTAAAAATGAATTACTATAGCAGTCCCCAGTTTTTTTTTGGTACCAGGGACAGGTTTCATGGAAGATAATTTTTCCAGAGATGGGAATAGGAGAAATGTGACATGAGGCAGAGCTCCGGCAGTGATTTGAGTGATGGAGAGCAGCTGTAAATACAGATTAAGTTTTGCTCCCCTTCCCACTTTTCACCTCCTGCTATGCAGCCAGGATCCCAGCAAATCATGGACTGGTACTGGTCTGTGGCCTGGGATTGGGGACTAGAGAATACAACATGGAATTAATCTAATTCTATTAGGTGGAAACCTTACTCTTCATCATATTTAATATTTACATGAGAATATTAACAATTTCATTTTATATATGTGGATGTAAAGGCCCAGCATGAAGAGCCAGGGTGGTTTTCTCTTTTGTTACTTATCTACTCCCTCCTAGAAAATGAGTCACCTCTAGAAAATTACTCCCACAGAGACTAAAGGAATTGATAAGTTCCCCAAGGCTACACTGAAAAATACTAAGAAAACTAAATGAATTAGGTTGATAGTGCAACCACACTCGTTTTTGTTAATCCTTTGACCTCATGGAAAACATTTCCTATGTTTCTCTGCTGTTGATTTCTCTCTAAGTTGGCACAGGCATTCTGGTAGCAAAACCAAAGTGAGAGAGAATGAATCAAATGTGGCATTTAAAATCTTCTGAAAAATGCCTGAAGCCCTTTGATGATAAACCCTTAAGAAAGAATTATCTGTTCTTTGTGTATCTGACATACTGTAATTTCCTAAAGATTTTTAATCAACGTACTAATATCAGGGCACAATATATTTCAAAGCTATTAACAAATTAACAATGAGAAATAGTAATTCATTCACCTACTTTTATAAAGAACAGTGCCCTTTCTCCTCTACTATAAACGTTTTCATTATTTATTTTCTCCTCAAGCATATTTAAACCCATGACTCATAATTGAGAGATAGTCCTGTGTACATGTTGCATCAGCCAGAGGCTTTGATTGAGGATAATGGTGCAGAATGGGTAAAATGTCTGCATCACTCAGTGAACTGCAGATAAATGACTGGAAATGAGTGAATCATCAAGTGCAACTTCTGAATTCTATGAGAAAGTTCAGTCCTACTCAGTCCTATAAATGTGACTTCCTCCCACATATCTATGGATTTTAATAGCATAATTAAATAAGAGTTGTTAGAGACCTCAGAAACCTTTAAACACTCTTCCTTAACATCTAGCTGAGGACACAAATATTCAGCTCATTTATGAATTTTGATACAAGGTCATATGGTTGTATAGCATAGTAGTAGCCAGTCTGAACAATAACTGTTTTTGTTAACGTCCAACGTCATGTCCTTTTTAACATAACTTCCACTTTCTGTATTTGATGAATGAAATATTTATACCAATCTCTTTTATTACAAACATTTGAGAATGTAGAAAAAGCTGTAAGTTACTTTTCTATATTTGAAGTTCTAAGAAAATATTGAGAAAATAATTTTTTTTTAATTTATCAAGACATTTGATTCTGCCTTCAAAATACATTGATGACTACATACTTCAGAAGATTAGATATAATATATAATAACTCATGTTTAGTATTATGAAAGGAATAATAGAACATTTCCTTTGTGATGAAAGTCAATTTGGAGAACCCAACCCCCTCCCTGGTATGCCATTAAAAACTAACCCCATTATCATCTCAAATTAAAATACCTCTTCTAGTTATAAGCATTCTTCTCCCATTGCTTCTCTGCATGCGTTAATATTTGCAGGATCAATATGTAATTTGGTATCAGTATATTTAATCATAATCAGCCAGAGTGCTGTGCTAAGCCTAACCTATAAAATGTACTATAATGATTCTAAAATGTTTAATCTAAAAATCACTGCCTCTGTGAATATGAATCAGAGACCTATGTTTAATTATTGATAGCAATTAGTACACACAAGCAGACAAACACCATCTGGTGGTAGAAGTGCCTCTATACTGTCCTCATTTCTCTCTTGGTTCTAAAGTAATGCATCATTGATTGAATTTACCCCAGTGGAAAATTGACTTTCTTTCCATTCTCCAACTCCTGGAATTTTGTTGCTCTAATCCCCAAAATACCAACAGCTACTATTCTCTTAGCTAAAACAAAGCCATCAGGACTATGTGCTGGCCAGCTTAATTTTGGCATTGTAATCAGACTTCAAAAACATTTTTCAGTAGGAACTTTTCACCCTAAACACATCTCATAAATAAAAAGAATTATGTTAAAGTGATTAAACTCCCGGGTCAGACATTTAGCATGAAAACTGTACTTAACATACAACCCATAATAGATGTCAAATATTAACTAATTGGGTAAATATTTTATTCTGAGAAGAACAGCTTCTGTATGTATGGGTGTTTGTATTATGATATACGATTAAAGTAGATAGCCTTCTTCTATATAATAAAGTTTAAGCTAATTTATAAAATGACAACTACTGTGATTACTCTTGAAAAGATCCACCCTTGTCATCTCACCAGGCCATGACATACATCTACTTGTACATCTACTATCATCAGCAAAACTGTCTAAGCCCAATGCAGTAATATGTCATTATGTCCCAGAGTTGAGCCCTCTTTATCCATTGTTCTTTTTCTTGTTGAACCCAGCTCATGTACGCCACAACACACATTAGGCAGAGATGAGTTATGTGTGTACCAAGACCTGATTTCTCTCAGTCCTCTGAATCTCAGGGCAGGTTCTGAGGCAGCCCAATCTTCTGAAAAGTCATCTACAGCATCAAGTAGTTTCATCTAGGACTCCTCAGAACAAGGTTTTACAGTCTGTCACAAGGTCCCCACTTCAGCAGGTACACTGGGTAGCATTTGTGATTGCCCTTGCGACTCACTAAGCAGAGTGAAGCCTAGAAGGGTCTCGCCACAAAGACACACACTTTAGCAGCCAGGAGCAAAGTGCACAATAGTCCTTCATGAGCAAGGGGCCTAAGCACCTGCTGGGTGATCTTCTGACCAGGTAGGAAGAGCATTTAGCACCATAATCAAGAGTCCTTCATGAGCAAGGGGCCTAAGCACCTGCTGGGTGATCTTCTGGCCAGGTACAAAGAACATTTAGCAACCATAATCAAGGTGATACTGTAGTCTCTGGAGTTGAATGAAGGTTTAAGAGTTATCTCAGGCTCTGGTCTTAAAACTCTGACCATATCTAATTTGGGTATCTATGATTTTGCATAAATTGGTTACTTCTGTCCATTTGAGGCTGATGTGTACTTCAATGGAGTCCAAGCCAGAGGAATCAAATCAGTGAAAGCAAAATAACAGCAGTCAACTATAAAGTCTAAGGAGCTTGAGAAGGGCGTGGTGGCAGGAAGTTTCAGGTAACAATATAGTTCTGGGTGATGCTTTCATTTACAATGTGAGGCCCAGCCCCACAACCCAGAGGACTGAGGGGAATCAGTTCTTGAGGCACATATAACTCAGCTCTGCCCAATGTATGTCATAGAGTACACAAGCTGGGATAAATAATAAGATGAACATGGAAGAAAGAGTAGTCAGCTCTGGAGCCCTGGAGACCTATTTCCATATTGGGAAGAGGGAAGCCCAGAATACCCATGCAAGTTATTAGGGATTGGCAACATAGTCTTAGGCAAGAGAAAGAATACCTGAGAATTTCCAGAGAAAGTGAGGATATTAATACCCACGTCCATGTGTCTAGGCTCAGTCAGTACACCTAAATTGCATGCCATAAAGCCATGCAGACCTCTCATGAGGTCTCACGTCCAAGGTGGTAGCTGAGTAAAGGAAATCTGGGCTGGAAAACCAGGTTTTATCTTCTTTATCTACTTTGCATAGTCAGTGCCTTCCATCTACTTTGCATAATAGACTTCCATGGAAGATTTCATTTGAAGAAAGTGTTTAATCAAAACAAGCCTCTAAAAATGTACTTGATGAGATAGCCAGGGTGAGGAGAAGCCAGCATCTCAGACACTGGATTTTAGTACTGTTTAGTTGGGTAGTGTGTTTGACCTCCACGGATGGATGATGAAACGTCCACCTTCGCTGCAGTTGTGACAGGTTAAGAAGCTGAGGAAGCCCTTGCAGAGGTGGATATCAGGGAAAAAGATGGGTAGGAAATGGGAAGGGGCAGCTGAGATCTAGTAATGCAAAACCCTCTTCAGTGCAGAAAAATAAGTGGGTTGGGTACGTGGGCTGGTGTCTTATGTGTTCTCAGAAATGAAGGCACTGTTATGTGACCTCTGCTACTGGCAGGGGATTTGATCAGACCTGTGATTTCACAAGGAAAGATACATAGGCTTTTCATCCAATCCATTGGTTTAATACAATTTCTGTGAAGAGGTTAAAAGCATTACAGATTGGTATACTATTTTCTTTATACATCGTCCCTGAACTATAGATAATTGTAGCCACAGTTGTTCATTCATTTGAGTTTGGCTTAGGAAAAGTACAAAAACAATGATGTAATTGCAGTGGGGAAAACTTGTGCAAGAGGTCACTAATATATTTCTCCAAAAAGAAATATTCTGGCAGAAGATCTGAAAAGATGATAATTTTTATCATATAACATAACAAACTGAACTAGGTTCTTGCTGCTGGGAAGAAATTCTAATTATATTTTTCCAAAAAGATGCCAAAGAAGAGAATACATTTTTGTATTGTACAAGCAAGTCCTCATGGCAACCTCTACATTTCATGGAAAAACCCCCTCCACTTAAATAATTTCAAAAAATTCCTATAATGATGTAGGAGTGGGTATTTGAGGGAATTTGTGGTGCCTGAATGTACAGTAAATACCTATTTGAGATCATGTCAAGTTTACTGCTTAATTGCTGTTGCTTTCCTCTCTGATTCAATAAGTTTCCTTTGAAGTTATGATTGCCTCAGGAAAGGGGTTCATAAACAGGTATATTAAGAGGAGGTTTATCCAATTGGAAGTATAATAATTTACATGAGAAATTAAAGTAAGAAAAGACATTTTAAAAAGTTATATCTGTAGAAAAATTTCAGAACTTGCATTTGAAGGCCCCAAATTCAGTTCCTGTAAAAGGACCAACTTTGTGTTTCAATCCCTGACTGTATCATTGTGCATAAATCCCAAAGCATCAGTATGGGAGCGGGAGATATGTGCAATGAATGAAAAGCAAACCATCATCTGTGCAAAATTAGATCTGTGGCTCTTAGTGCATGATGATAGCAAAAGGCAGAGAAATTCCAGGTACAGATCTTTATAAAAAAGGCTTAGTAAAACAGTTCCAATTGAATTTTTTATATTATAGGGGAATGTAAAGAAATATTACAAAACAAATAAGTTATAATGAAATCTAGTTAAAAATACTGAGAAGGGCTCAGTGCCTATAGCACAGTGGTTACAGCACCAGCCACATGCACTGAAGCTGGTGGGTTCGAGTCCAGCCCAGGCCAGCTAAATAATAATGACAACTGCAACAAGAAAATAGCTGGATATTGTGGCTGGTGCCTGTGTTCCCAACGTACTTGGGAGGCTGAGGCAAGAGGATCAATTAAGCCCAAGAGTTGGAGGTTGCTGTGAGCTGTGATGCTATCGCACTCTACCAAGGGTGACCTAGTGAGCCAATGTCTCAAAAAAAAAAAAATAAAAAATAAAAAATACTGAGAGGGCCCTGACGTGGACTTCTGACGTTCCCTCTGCTCTCTCTCTGCTTCTCCACTTGTTTCTTTTCCTCTCATTCTTCCTGGGTTGTTTTTATGTATTTTAATCTAATAATACATACATACATATATATATATACTATATAACGTTATCAAGAGACTTGACTTCTCTAAGCCTCAGTTTCTGCATTTGAATAATAGGACATGATAATAGTACAGTTGATCCTCATTGCTCACTAATTCTGTATTTATGAATTTACTTACTTGCTAAAATTTATTGGCAACTGTGAAGTCAGTACCCCTGGTGATTACATGTCCCCATGTGGTCCTGCACCCAGCAGCAGAAATTTCTGATTTGATCAATGCATGTATTTCCATTGAGGTGAAGCACTGTGACACTGTGCCTTAATTATTTCAGCTCTGCTACTATTAACAACTCACTTTTTCATGGTATACTTAGTGTACTTTTGTGTTTGAGGTGCTGTTTTCACCACTTAAAAATGGCCCCCAATCACAGTGCTAAAGTGTTGTCCAGTGTCCCTAAGTGCAAGGCCACAAAGGGCCTTGAGGTGGGAAAATACACCTGCTAGATAAGCTTCATTTAAATGTAAATTATAGAGCTGTTGGCCATGATTTCAATGTTCATTAATCAATATTATATAGTAAGTTAGGTGTCTTTAAACAGAAACATGCATAAAACAACATCATGCATTGATTATTTGATGAGAATGTGACTAGAGACTTCCAGGAACCTAACAGTGTATTTTTTCTAGGAATATTGGTTCATTGCTCAATAATTCAGTGTTCCTAACCAGCTTTACAGGACATAACTACCATGGATAATAAGAATTGACTGTACTTATATCCCAAGAGATAATGTGTCCTACTCTGCTCTGTATTGGAACTCAGTACCTAGAATATAAAAATATGTTTAATAAAAATGGATAATGTTATTAAGCAGTGAAATCTCTTTCATTTTCAGAAATTTCATACTATCTAACTCCTACTAAATTGTAGTAGCTGAAAAATTAGGGAGTGGGCTAGCTATGTCTTTATCCAGGTGGCCACTGCAATTGTAAGCATAGTTAGTATCTTAGTCTGCTTAGTCTGGCTCAGGATTCTATTACAGATTACCATAGACTGGGTGGCGTATGCACAAAAGAAATTTGTTTCTCATAGATATGGAGGCTGAGACATCCACAGGCTTATTCTGTGGATCTGGTGGGGATCTACTTCCTCACAAAGCAGAAAGGATGTGGGATCTCTCTGGAGTCTTACATGAGCACTAATCATATATATATAGGGCTTGGCTCTTAAGACTTAATCATCTTCCAAGGTCCCTACCTCCTACTACCAAAGTTTAGTAAGGGGAGAATGGGAGGAGGATCAGGGATAAAAGAGTTACTTATCATGTGCAGTGAACACCATCCAGGTGATGGATATGTTGAAGGCCCTGCGTTCAGCATTACATTATATCCATGTGACAAAAACATTTGTACACCCCTTAACATTTTGAAATAAAAGGAATTTAAAGAAAAGAAAAATTTGAGGGGGCCATAAATATTCAGTCCATTGTGGCAAGCATGATGTGAAAGTTTGTTGTTTCTTTATCAAAAGCCTCCTTTTAAATCTGTGTCAATAAACATATTTATAACGCTTGTTGAATATGATCCTTTGGTTACAAAGAAGAAAATTCTCACTCATCAGTATTTTCTGACTCTGGGGGGGGGGGGAGACAGATAAAAGTTAACATATCTAGCAGCCTGTTATAGTGGAAAGAGTTCTTGGGTAATGTGGCAGAAACCGCCCAACAGTCCACCAAACTTGGGAAATATTTTTTCTTCTAGCAACATATCTAAGTGACAGTCCCCAGATTTTCTTGACATTAGCCTGAATTGTACTAATTTAATGTGAGCAGAGGGGAGGTTTACCAATTCTGAACCTGTCTCATAAAAACCTCACATGCTCTTTTCTTTCACAAGACTTAATGCAAATAAAGACTGTGATGTTGGAAGCTACTGGTACATGTTATGTGACTGAATCACACCAGGAGGAAAATGTGCACTAATTAAGGGCATCTGTTTTAGACTTTATTCTAATGAAAAATCTGTTTTAGACTTTATTCTAATAGAATATTTTATCTATTATACATTTTAGCATTCACAGCAACAAAAGTCATCACATAATTCTTATAGCTAGGATTTAGAAGACTTGAATTTTTGTGTGGGCTCTACCATTAGAAAATGATGAGTTTAGACGCAGGTGAGGTATTTAATTTTATGTCAGCATCCTCATGTATACAATGGTGATACTGATGCCTTTTCAACTCACCATACAGAATTATTAAAGAGTCCTAATAAGATAATGGATCTGATAGTACACTGCAAAACATACTGTTTGATATGAGTGCAACATCCTGTATGGTACGGTATGGAACCATAAAATAATCTGGCGTACTCAGGTTTATGAAGTGATGAGTAAATTGAATTGATATATATGTTCAGTGAAATACAGGTCTCATTTCTTCTACATAGAAATGATTTCCTGCCCAGCTTCTGGAATTCTAATTACTATGGATGAAATATTGTAATGCTCCAGTGAGGGAGTTAGCTCATGGTTCCATAGAGCCCTGCATCTCACTTCACAGTATGAAAATACTCCCTTGTGCATTATTGTCCAGGATAAGCACTGAATTAAAAATAAAGCTCAATTATAATCTAGTCTACTTCTTCACTCAGGCTTATCCCACGTTAATTGTACTCTCTATAGTACATAGAAATGAATGATTCCCCAAAGTGTGATGTGACCACTGACCAAGATGATGCTGAATGGTCTAATTTTAAAGACCCAAAAAAGTGTTTCAAGTTTACTAATCCAATTTTCCACCTTTTCTATTAATTGCTTGCATATATAGAGTTTCATATATAATGTTAAAATTGTGTTTTTAACCTAATGAACAATAATGTTGATTTAAATTGCGCAATTTTATAAAAGTTTTCATACCACAAATGATCACCTAATTTAAAATTTATACTGCTAAAAATTATGTGATGGACATGGACAAATTGTTTCTTTACAAACTAAAGTACAGATGAGGCACTATTGTAGGTGTCCCAGAATCTCATCCCTTTCATTTCAGTTCCCACTCCCTACTCACCCTCTTCTGCAACACTTCTTTGGTGGTGCTCCAAACTCTAAGTGCTTAAAATTTACATTTTTAGTATACATAATTTTGATTTAACATTATAGAAAAAATATCATGTTATATATAATATTTTAAGTATGATAAATTAGGTAAGATAATCACAACTAAAGATGCCCCATCCTAATTTTTATAACCTGGCTATGTGTTAAATCACACACAAGGAGACTTACAGTTGCAGATCAAGTAAAGGGGATGAGATGTGGAGTCTATCCTGGATTGTCAGAATAGGTCCAGTGTAATCACAAACATTTTTACATGCATGTGAGAGAGGGAGGCTAGAGAAAGCACATCAGAATAGTTCTATATGATAGAGTCCACTAGACATTGCTCGCTTTGAAGGTGGAAGGGGGCAATGAACCAATAAATGTGAAAAAATTCTGGAAGCTAAAGAAAGCAAGAAAATGGTTTTCTCTCTGGAGAGAAACACAGCCCTGCTGGTACCTTAATTTTAACCCAGTGATACTATTATATTTCAGACTTCTGATCTCCAAAACAGCAAGATAATACATATGTATTGTTTTTAGTCATAAAGTCTGCAGTAATTTGTAATATGAGCAATAAAAACTAATACAAATAGTATATTTTTCATGATTATACCACAGTTTACTTTTCTACTCCCCAATGATGGATACTTGTGATGTTTTCATGCAATTGCTGTAGTGAGCAATGACCTTGAGAGCATCATGAACACATCTTTTTTTGCAGATGCATGAGTTTCTCTCTTAGATATTTATTTAGACATGGAATTTCTGTAACTATGGATTTAGGAATCATCAAATATAAAAGAAAAATTTCAATTATTCTCCAAAGTGGTTGCAAAAATTTACATTCCTATCAACAATGTATAATAAAGAACAATGTGTAATGAATTATGTAGTACTACATCATCTTTGAATTATTAAATTTTTACCTTTTTTCCTAATCGAATAGGTTAAAATTAATATCTCTTTGCAATCTTGGTTTGCAATTCCCAAATTACAAATAATGTTGTCTACTGTTTTCAGGTCAAGGCATTCTTTTTTATAGAAATGTTTTGAGGGGGTTGTCTATTTTCAAATTAGGTTATTTGTATAATTTATTTGTTAGAGATACTATACACTTTGATACTAATTTTTTGTTAGTGGTGAAGATTAAATTTTCTGATAACTTGTATGACTGAGACTATTTTAATATTGCAGCATTATTCAATAAAAATTTGAGATTCTAACATCTTTTCTTTAATAACTCAAAAATTGTGTTTCATGTTGTATCAAATGTAATCTTAAAAAGTCTCTGCCTTTGAACATAATCTATTATTTCTCTAAACTTTTAAGATTTTTTTTTGATGTTTACAATATACTTACATTTCATTATTATGTCTTAGTGCTTCTACTTATAAGCGCTTTCAATCTGATATATGTCATCTTTTTCAATTGTATAAAATTAAACTCTATTATTTATTCAAGTTATTATTTCCCTTTATTTTTTTATTTTCCTCTCTTTCTAGAATTATTTGTATGATAGCACTTTTACTTCTAGCTTCTATATATCTTAGTTATATTTTTCTGTTTCTTCTTTTCTGTTTTATTGAAGATAAACTGATTCTCTAAATTTGATTATTCAGCTTGCTAATTCATTCCTCAGATGTACCATGTTTTCATTTTTAAAATGTATTTTAGCTATCACAATTTTTATATATTTAGGTTTAGCTCTTTGAAGCTTGCTTGAGTTTATTTTATGTTGCTAATCTTCACACTGGTATTATGAAGTCACTAACATTCCCTCTAGCTGAGATGTAATTTGCCTGACTGAATCAAAACACTCTCACTGAATAAAAGATTTATATTTAAGACATAAAATGATAAAAACTCTACAAGAAAGTGTGAGGAAAACTCTGAATAACACCAGCCTGGGAAAAGATTTTATGAAGACAATATTTATTTATTGACAATTGCAATAACATCTGAAATAAATGAATGGGACATGATCAAAGTAAGAAACTTCTGCACAACTAAGGGGGAAACAACTAAAGCATAGAGACAGCCTTCAGAAGGGGAGGGGAGATATTTGCATGCTACAAATCTAACAAAGGACTGATAACTAGAATGTCCAAGAACTCAAACTAATCAACAAAAAATGAACAATCCCATCTATCACTGGGCTAGAGACAGGAACAGAACCTCTCTGAAGAAGATAGATGAATGGCCAACAAACACATGAAAAGATCCTCATTGTCCTTAATCATCAGAGAAATGCAAATCAAAATCATCCTAAGAATTCACCTAACCACAGTGAGAATAGCCCACATCACAAAATTCCAAAGTTATAGATGCTGATATGATGAAGAGAGAAGGGAGCATTTTTACACTGCTGGTGGGCTAGCAAACTAACACAGTATGTAGAATCCTCAAAGGGCTACAAGTAAACCTTCCATTTGATCCCACAATCCCATTAGTAGACATATACCCAGAAGAAATAAAAATCGTTTTACCTTAAGGAAATTTTCACTAGAATACTTGCTGCAGTTCAATTCACAATTGCCAAGACATGGAATCAGCTCAAGTGCTCATCAGCTCATAAATGGAATAACAAACTGTGGTATATTTATACCATAGAATACTATTTAGCCATTAAATGATTGAAACTACATTTTTTGTATTTACCTGGATAGAGTTGGAACACATTCTTCTTAATAAAGTATCACAAAAATGGAAAAGTAATACATAGCCAATGTATGCAATACTAAAATATTAAAACAATAGATAAACAATTGCACACCATATGAGCGAAAAGCACAAGAAATTCAAGTGGAAGGGAGACAGGAGGAAAGAAAGAAGAGTGGGGAGGATGGAGGAGGATTGGTAAGCTCTCACTTAATGTGCACAGTGTAAGGATATACAGCACACCTCCTGGGGGATGACTCAACTACAACTTGAACTTTACCTAACAAATGCAAACAAAATAACCTAATCACTTGTACACTCACATTAATCCAAAATAAAACACACTCCAAGTTGTGACCCAATTTTTATATTAACTTTTATGAGGTATATTTGCAATTTTATTTATTTATTTATTTATTTATTTATTTATTTTTTACTGAGAGAGAGTTTCATTTTGTCATCCTTATAGAGTGCTATAGTGTCACAGCTC
The DNA here is from genome assembly GCA_963574355.1 of Loris lydekkerianus. Taxonomy (NCBI): domain Eukaryota; kingdom Metazoa; phylum Chordata; class Mammalia; order Primates; family Lorisidae; genus Loris; species Loris lydekkerianus. Next base: position 2,357 of record CAUYPK010115485.1, on the reverse strand, counting down.
ACAGCAACCTCCAACCTCCTCAACTTAGGCAATTCTCTTGACTCAGCCTCCCAAGTAGCTGGAACTACAGGTGCCCACCACAAAGCCTGGCTATTTTTTGTTGCAGTTTGGCCAGGGCCAAGTTCAAGCTAACCACCTTTGGTATATGGGGCTGGCGCCCTACTCACTGAGCCACAGGCACTGCCTATATTTGTAATTTAAAAGTAAGACTCTCAGATTGACATCCAATTAATAAAAAAATGTGGTCAAGTAGATTTTGGCAAAGGGTATTTTCTAATTTCCTGATGAATTTCTGAGTCATCTAGGCTCTTCTCAAAAGGTAGTAGCAAATATTTAGTACTAATTTTTTGAAGCCTGCTGGATTCAGAGCCTGATTCATTTGGAATTAATCTAGAACAGAGCCTGACTCACACTTCACATGCAACAGACACTCAGTTAAATATTTGCTTAATGAATCAACAGACACCACATGAGAATAGCACAGCTTAGTGCTCTCAACGTCTGTAATTAAGCAGATTAGAAAACTCCTGGATAAAGATAGAAACTCCTATGTTTAATTTGCTTGATATTTCTAATGCCGTGTGGATGTGTCATAAGAAAGTAGCACTCACCTCACTGTGGCATATTGTAGATTTCAATGCTTTAAAGAAGATAATATGGTACAGGATATCCTCAATACAAAATTTCACAAAAAACTTTTCACTACAGACCTTTAACCACTCTGCTTTTCTTTCTAGAAGTAGTGGGGGCAAGACTAAAATGAGAAAAGGAGGATGGAAATTTAAAATTCAGAAAGACCTTTATTTATTTATTTATTTATTTATTTATTTTTTAGCTGATTCAGGTCTTGCCTTCCTTTTCATTTTTTCTTTTTTTTTTTTTTCTTATTAAGTCATTTGTACATAGATCATAAATACATTTATGTCATTATGGGATTCGATGTGTTGATTATTTGTACAAATTGGAGTGCTTACATTCTACTAATCAGCTCATTTACCCAATTACAGTATTAAGACATTTGTGTTCTACACCTGATAGATCCAACTTGTACTTGCAATGTGCTCCATAGCTGTATGGAGAAAGACCTTTATATAGGAGAAAAAAAAAAAAAAAAAAAAGTATTCAGGTCCCTTGACCAGCAAACACCAAGACAGAATTAAAAGGAAAACATTTTATTAGATAAATACTTATGGGAGGAAAATAGGACAGGAACCATAAAAAGCTGGTAACACTGTCAAATTATGATGCAAATCTGACTTTGAGTGAAGGAAAGAGGGAAGAAGATGGGATGTAAGTGTTCTAGACCACCATACAATCTCAGAAGTGTTGGACAAGTGTTGGTCCTCAGACCAACTCTGCTTCAAAGGAACACGTATCTTCTAGAAAGAGAATCTCAATTAAACTAAGGCACAGACTTGCATCAGGCCTCACGATTGACGTTGGTGCAAATGCAGCTATGGCCCCCAGGCCTCAGCTTGTTGGGCCCTCACTTAATTTTATTTCCTCTGATTTGAGGTCTACAAAGCCCTCCTATCTGCTATAAGACCCTAAGTGTTTGAATTTCAGAATTTTTGTCTATCAATGGTGAAAATTTTCAAAGTGGAGAATAATGTGGTCAGAGTAGAATTTTGGAAGATGACATAGCATCTCAATTCTTGTGGATAAAGAAATAATACACATAAATGTCTGCCTATAATTAATGACAATTAAAAGATTTTATTTTTCTAAAACTGATATACTTAACGTGAAGTTGGGGAATAGCTCTCTACAAAAGCAATATGGCTTGTCTTCTAAATCCCGTTATGGCTCAAGATGCACTAGCATTTATTACATCACTTTAGACCAGAGGTAGGGAAGTCTTTTCTGTACAAGGCCAGAGAATAACTCTCAGAGGACAGAAAACTAGTCATGTTTCTATAGGTTTTCTTATAGTAATGATTTCTAATCTATTATTGAATAAGTAATGATATAAGAAGAATCATTGTCTTATTCTTGATTATAAAGAAAATGCTTTACCATTTAGTATGATGGTCATTCCAGAAAAAAAGCTCTAAAATTACTTGAAAGATGGACGAGGCACTAGCATTGGTGCATAGTTTCCCAAGTGGAGCCCTTTAAAGGTGAGAGAAATGCAAATCAAAACTACTTTGAGATATCACCTAACCCCAGTAAGAGTAGCCCACATAACAAAAACCCAAAACCAGAAACGTTGGCGTGATGTGGAGGAAAGGGCACACTTCTACACTGCTGGTGGGAATGCCCACTAATACGTCCCTTCTGGAAGGATGTTTGGAGAATACTTAGAGACCTAAAAATAGACCTGCCTTTCGATCCTATAATTCCTCTTCTAGGTTTAT
>CAUYPK010115483.1:0-48145 GCA_963574355.1 Loris lydekkerianus | reverse complement strand
GCTCCGCCCCTTCCTGTTGTGTGTCTGGGCAGGAGGGAGCTGGCTCCACCCCTTCCCTGTGTGGTCTTGGTGTGAGGGAGCTGGCTCCGCCCCTTCCTGTTGTGTGTCTGGGCAGGAGGGAGCTGGCTCCACCCCTCCCCTGTGTGGTCTTGGTGTGAGGGAGCTGGCTCCGCCCCTTTCCTGCTGTGCAGCTGGGCGGGAGGGAGCTGGCTCCACCCCTTCCCTGTGTGGTCTTGGTGTGAGGAAGCTGGCTCCGCCCCTTTCCTGCTGTGCAGCTGGGCGGGAGGGAGCTGGCTCTGCCCCTCCCCTGTGTGGTCTTGGTGTGAGGGAGCTGGCTCCGCCCCTCCCCTGTGTGGTCTTGGTGGGAGGGAGCTGGCTCCGCCCCTCCCCTGTGTGGTCTTGGTGTGAGGAAGCTGGCTCCGCCCCTTTCCTGCTGTGCAGCTGGGTGGGAGGGAGCTGGCTCCACCCCTCCCCTGTGTGGTCTTGGTGTGAGGGAGCTGGCTCCACCCCTTCCCTATTGTGGTCTTGGTGTGAGGGAGCTGGCTCCGCCCCTTCCCTGTCTTGGTCTTGGCGGGAGGGAGCTGGCTCCGCCCCTTTCCTGCTGTGCAGCTGGGTGGGAGGGAGCTGGCTCCACCCCTTTCCTGCTGTGCAGCTGGGTGGGAGGGAGCTGGCTCCGCCCCTCCCCTGTGTGGTCTTGGTGTGAGGGAGCTGGCTCCGCCCCTTTCCTGCTGTGCAGCTGGGTGGGAGGGAGCTGGCTCCCACCCCTTTCCTGCTGTGCAGCTGGGTGGGAGGGAGCTGGCTCTGCCCACCAGTAAGTTAGACTCTCTCCTGGTCTGCTCAGGCGGGTTGGTTCTTCCCCCCATGGGGCGTTTTAACTCTTCTTGTTATTACACCCTTCATGCCAGTAAGGGCACGTGGACGTTTATTTTATGTTTCCAGACATGCATTGTGCAGTTTGAGTTGTGGAGACTGTGGCCCTGCGGGCATCTTCAGCAACCCCTGTGTTCTTGGACACGTTATTATCACTAGGGACTGAATTTGGGAACACCCCCAAAATTCATGTGTGCTTTCTTACTTTCTGGCACCATAGTTTTATCACTAGCTCTGACCCGTGGTCCATTCAGGCTTCCTGAGAGTCTGCACCGGGCAGACACACAGAGAGAAGCCCCCACTTTTATGTGAGTGCTAGTGCCATGCTCCCTCCTCTTTATAAAATTAAAAGAAAAGAAAAGAAACATGCTTAAGAAATTGAGTTTTGAAATAGTAACCTCAAAAATCTCTGACCCAGCTGTAGTGCCCAGGTAGTCAGAATGTAATTCAATAGTGTTTGGTATATGGTAACCGCTTAATTCATGATTATCAAAACTCCAAGTTCATGGCTACTATTAATGATAAGTAAATGGAGGATTTGTAATTCCTTATTAATTGCTTTCAGGCAAAAAAAAAAAAAGAAAAGAAATTATAATCTGTTCTACTTTAAAGTCATATGCATCAACTCTTCAGCACATTGAGAAAGACGCAGCATCACCTTTGTCAAAAATCTATGACTCCAGTCGAATCATAGAGATGCTGGAAGAAAGGAAAATTAAGGAATTTTCTTACAAAGAGGTAGCCCGGTGCTTTGCAAAATGCCACCCTCACAATTGATGGAGAAGAACAGGCTTGTCCTTGGGTTGGTGGAGACCAGAGCTAGGGACACTGAGCATGACCTGTACTCTGGCCCAGGCTGGGGACTTGCTGTTTTTATTTTCTATAAACAACATTATTGGACTGCTTGGAAAAACGTAAGTCCTGTAGATTAGATAATAGCATTACATTAATGGTAATTTCTTGGTTTAGTTCACTGCATTGTGGTAATGCCCTTTTTCTTAGGAAACAGTATTAAGTAATATAAAATATTAGTATTGGGGGTAAAGAGGCATGAGTTTGCTACTGCATCCCAATGGTTTGCAGAAAATAAGAGTATGATTATACACAAAAATAAATGATAAGGTCAATGTGGGAAGTAAAAATACTGATAGCTAAGGGGTCTGAAGAAAGGGACATGGGGGATTTTGTACTATTCTTGCAACTTTTTGTGAGTCTTCAGTGATCTGAAAATAGTTAATAATACAAAAAACGCCATAGTACCAATGCGTCCTAAATTCAGAAATAAGTAAACTGGAAATTAATTACACTTGGCATGAAGGTACAGGATGTATAATTCTTCATACTCTGTGTCAATCCTTTCCCTTTGAAAAGAATACTGTTCACCTGTGAGTTTTTGAGCATTTAATCTGTAAAATACAAGGACTTTCTGGACAATTCATTTTTTAATATTAAAATCTCTCAAATTTTTCTACTAAACATGTTGACAAGTCCATGGTTGTTTATGTACAAAAAGGCATTGATTTCTTTCTGGTCAATAAACTGTATTAAAATAGGTTGTCTTTGGTGGAAACACACTTTTTTTTGAAACACACAATGGCTTTCTTCCATTTTACACTTGCAACACTCTGGCTTGGCAGGGACCCCAGACACTGGAGCACACACCCCCAGCTCCTTGCTTGCAGCCTGACAAGGTCTTTCTTCTGTTGGCCACAGCCCTTCCAGACCCGTATTGTGTTGATTGTAGCATATTTTGTTTTCCCTTGAGTGACTTTGGCTGGGAAGAGACAAGCACTTCATTAAGAGAGCATTTCCTAAATCATAGCCTGTACACAAAGGGAACACTTACCAGTTCTTTGGGCAAGGGCAACATTTTAAACAATAGATTATTTTTGCCTTGGATTCGATGACCTAAAATATTTGTTTTGGTGAGATGGGTTTGAGCTTTTTGTGTGCAAAGCCAGCTGCCTGAAGTAATTCAAGCCAAAAATGCATGGTCTGCTGACTCTCCAAATTACCTGGCTCCCTGAGCTCCTGGTCTCAGCTACTGTACACATTGGAAGGGGACAGGCTTTAGAAAGGCAATATGGGCATTGCGTTAATTTCAAACAATCTGAAAATGCAATAGAAATGGCTTTGGAAATCAGATGGATCCTCTAGACAATATTGATATGTTGGCAAACCACACGCTTTTCTGTGAAGCTATAAGTATGTAAATTACAGCATGCTAGAAATGTCCTTTATTTAAAAGATTTACATTATACTGTGATTAAGCGAAACGGACACCGATGACGTTGTACTTTGTAACATTTGGTTATAGTTTTTATTTGGAAGCATTCAACTATCTTTTCAAAGTACTTTGTGGGGCAAATACGTATTTAGGTTTTGATGTAAATGATTGTGAGGATGACAGGAAAAATCTAGCTTGCAGGCAAATCTAGAACATTAATTCAGTATAAAAAGTAAGAAATTTAGAAGATGACTGGTTGAACTCCAGCTCTGCCAGCTACTGGCTACATTGCCTTACTTGGATGAGTTACCTTACCTAACTTCCATTTTTCATACCTATTGAATGAGGATTTTGTAAACAGACACACAAAAACACACACATAAAAAAAATTTAAAGATGAAAACACTTATAAATTGGAAAAAGTAATCAAATGTCAATCAACATTACCCAGCCAGGACATATACGGATTCCTGAGCAGTGTAATAGAATCAAGAAGAAAGAGAGGGTTGGTTTTTATTGCACTGTTGGGCTGTAAAGATTCATGGTAGGTTCATCCCTACAAGGCTTGCCTTCCCCCACTGCCGCTTGCCGAATGCGCTGAAATAACAGCGGCTCTAATTAGCTGGAAAAAGCACCGGTGGCCAATCCAGAAATTCTGTCTCCAAAACTTGGAGTTTTCAAACTCACTGTCAAGCTCTGGGAGCAATTCATCTGTGGAGGCTGACAGGAGTTTGGGAGAAGGCTCCAATAAATTAATATCACAAGGCTGTTCAAAGATAAACCTCATGGCTCCAGAGGTTCTGAAAACAAAACAAAAACGAAGTGCTTTTTTCTCGGCTATAGAGGATAAGCTATTCTTATCAGCATTCTCAACTCTTGACTGGCATTAAACGGATTTTGTAAAAAATGCTTTCTATAAATCATTCTTTAAAGGCAACTCAGTATCTACAAAGTCACTTCTGTTGACAGAAGCTTATTTTTTCTCTTTCTGGATTTTAAATATATTTCGCGACTGCCCGAGTAAAAGGTTACTGGAACAGATAAAAATGCAGCAGAGGCGAAGGGAAAGCTGTGGTCTGTGGTGGTGTGACGAGCACAGTCCCTCTCACTGGCACAGCCACTGCCTGGCAGGTGACACAGGTTTTCATGCAGAGGTGCCGGCCAGCATGGGAGGATTTTTTGAATTTTCAAACAAAATGAAAACCCCACATTTTAATTGAATGCCTAGTGCTTAGATATTAGAAACTAATTTTAAAACCTGCTTGCAATAGCAATAGCATTTAAAACCAAACATACGAACAAAAGTACCATTTTCAAAACTACATAAAAATATAACATTTCCACAAATAAATGTATAAAATACACTGAAGACGATACATTGAAAATTATAAAACGGCCATAAACAATACTTAACCCTAAACATGAGGAGCTATATACCACATTTATTAATATAAAATCTTAATTTTTTAAATTTGTCATTTTTCCCAAATCAACGTGGATTTCACAATTACAGTCGTAATCCAGCAGAAGCTAATGCGTGTGAGTGTGTGCGTGTGTGTCATGGTCTGTGCACACATTCCTGTGAAATTTGACAAGTTGACTTTTAAATTCATATAAAAAGATAAACAGTAAAGAATAGCAAGAATTGTCCAAAGAAGATTTTAAAAGTTTCTTTAGACTATTTCTTATTAAGACAGTATTATATTGGTGGCATGTGGATACATAAATAGTTCAACATATAAAGCCCAGAAATGCATCTAAAACCTTTTACACATAGTAGCAAGACATGACAGATTGCCGAGGAAAAGAAGGGGCTGAAAAACGGAGGTAGAAAAATAATTATCCATGTTGAAAACGTGAAAATGAGATTCCTACCCTACAGCATACATATACATTCCAACCAGAAAAATAATTTAAAAGCTAAAAGTAAAAATATCAATCTTTTAGACAAAAAATTACATCTATGTACATTTATATAATTGTATTATCTTTCTGACTTCTGATACTAAGATGTTTCTTTAAACCCAAATGCATAAAGACCCAAGAAAAGATTAACCAAGACAAACAAACCCAAGATTTTCTATCCATAAACCTGCATATTACGTCAATGAAAAAACCACAAAAAATGACAATACAACAAGAGGGGTTTGCTGCACATATAAACTCGTGAAGGATTGGTATAGAAATTTCAGGAAAAGTACCTTAAAAAAGAAAAAGAAGAAATATCAGAAACCATGAATTGCAATTCTACAAAGACAAATATACTGGTAATAAACATCTCTTTAAGAGAAGTTTAAAATTACTTTTTCAAAGAAAGAGAAATAGGGCAGTGCCTGTGGCTCAGTGGGTAGGTTGCCGGCCCCCTATACCGAGGGTGGCGGGTTCAAACTCGGCCCTGGCCCAACTGCAACAAAAAATAGCCAGGTGTTGTGGCAGGTGCCTGTGGTTCCAGCTACTTGGGAGGCTGAGGCAAGAGAATCGCCTAAGCCCAAGTGCTGGAGGTTGCTGTGAACTGTGACTCCACGACACTCTACCAAGGGTGATAAAGTGAGACTCTGTCTCAAAAAAAAAAAAAAAAAAAAAGAGAATTAGTGAGCACAGTGAGTTACCATCTACACACATCATGTTGGCAACGGTAGCAAGTATAATAATATTAAGTTAAAACAAATATGTGAATCAGTCAGATCTCATGCACAATTTTAGTGACAGTAAAATTTTGTGAAAGCATTTTGCAGTACAATGTTGCATTATCATGTGAATTTAAATATTTAAATATATGCAGATTCATGCAAGCGGGTAATCCCATTCCTTGGTTTGTATCGAGGACAAACAGGCAAAAGCATGATCCTGGTAGCACCGTTTACAATTCAAAAAAGCCGAAAAACTTCCATTGACAGAAGAATGGATAAATGAAATGTAATGTAATTGCATTATGAAATATTATAAAACTGTTAAAATTAATAACTCACAACTCCATGCAAAAAGTTGTATAAACCTTAGTATCACAATATTGAATGAAAAAGTAAACTCTAACAGACACTATTTAGTATGATATCCTCTTTTAAAAGTTAAAAAACTTGTACGATTTAACAATATATTTTAAGGAGGTAAAATATATAAGGAATTCAAACAACTAAATAACAAATAAACAACCCAACTGGAAAGTAAGCAGAGGACCAGGAAAGGTATTCAAAAGAAGACTGCCATGATTTGAACGTGTGTCCCCTTCCAAATTCCAGTTAAAAGTTAATCCCCAGTGTGGTGGTATAAAAAGATAGAGCCCCTGCAGAAGTGACTGCTACTAAGGCTCCACCCTCATGAATAGATTCGTTCCCTATAAAAAGGCTGGAGCGTACCAGTGTGGGCCCCTTCTACCTCTGCCTTCCACTCTGTGAGGACACAGCAATCCTCCCCTCCAGCGGATATAGAATGAGGCATCTTCTTGGACCTGCAGGTGTCTTGATCTTGAACTTACAGGGGTATAACAAGTGTTAGTAAGCATGTGGAGAAAAGGGACCCTTGTGTACCATTTTTGGGTCTGTAAATTAGCATAGCCATATGGAAAAGACTATGGAGGTTCCACTAAAAAATTAAAAATAGAAATACCATATCATCCAGCAATCCCACTGTCGGGTATATAGCCAAAGAAAATAAAATCAGTAGGTTAAAGAAGTATCTGAAATTTCACATTCTTTGCAACATCATTTTATAATAACCAAGATATAGAATTAATCTGTGTCCATCAACAGATGAATAAAGAAAACAATATATATATATATATATATATATATATATACACAAGAATGACATTCTGCCTTATGAAAAAATATATTCCTATCATTTGTGATAGCATCCATGAACCTGCTAAGTAAAATAATCCAGGGACAGAAAGAAAAATGGTGCATGTTTTCACTTAGATGGAGTCTAAACCAGTCGAATGCTGGAGTAAAATAACAGTTAATGGTTACCATGGACTGGGGGAGAGGGAAGGCGGGAATGCGGAGCTGTTGCCTAAAAGATATGAAGCTTCACTTAGATCTGAGGACACATTCTGGAGATCTGCGTGATGTGGCAGTTAAACTTAACACTGTGTTGTACATACGAAGATTCCTCAGAGAATAGATTTTAAATGTTCTCACCACACTCTCACACACACAAAAATAATTATTTGAGGTCATGGACATATTAATTAACTTTATTAGTCATGTCACAAGATACACACATATCAAAATGTCATGTTGTTCACCATGAATATATTTATGATATATATTGTATAAAAATGAGGGTGGCGCCTGTGACTCAAAGGAGTAGGGCGCTTGCCCCATATACCGGAGGTGAAAGGTTCAAACCTGGCCCCGGCCAATAACTGCCAAAAAAAAAAAAAAAAAAGTATTGAAATGTATTGTATAAATATACAATTTTCATTTGCTAACTAAAAAGAAATAATTTTAAAAATAAAAATTAATAGGTGGTGCCCGTCACTCACTGGGTAGGGCCCTGGCCACATACCACTGAGGCTGGTGGGTTCAAACCCAGTCTGGACCAGCTAAAATCAACAATAACAACTGCAACAACAACAACAAAATAGCCAGGTGTTGGCAGGTGACTGTAGTCCCAGCTACTTGGGAGGCAGAGGCAGGAGAATTGCTTAAGCCCAAGAGTTTGAGGTTGCTGTGAGCTGTGATGCCACAGCCCTGTACCGAGGGCAACATAGTGAGACTCTATATCTCAATAAATAAATAAATATAAAAAAATAAATAAATAAAAATGAATAGAGTTAAAAACTCCAGAAACATAAACAAACTCCAATAATGCCATACTCAGTAATAAAAAGGAATAAACAATTGATATTAACACAAGAAAAAATAAGCAGTGAGGAGACTGCTTTAATAACTAGAAAAAAATTAAATGCTGATCTGAAAGATGAGAAAGAATAAATCCTATACAGATGAGAGAAAGAAGATCTGTGCGCGCACACTCACACTCACACACACTCAGACACACACACCCCCCACTGGCTGCACTGAAGGAGCTGAGGACAGCCCGGTGGATGGAAACGGCACAGTGATGGTCCAGGCCCCTCTCCTGGGGAATCCACCGTGTCCTTCCCATCACCTTCCACCCTTTCGTGGACAATGCTATTTGCCTCCTACCTTGGATAAAGCTGTGAGGTCTGATAACCCTCAAGTAAGTTCTGAGTTTCTACTTCTGTGTATAGGGAAATTGTGCGGATTGTTGAGGACCGATTAAATCAGTATTTTCTGCCTGATGTTAACATAATGCTATTGCAATGATGTGGGAGGTGAAAAGGGGTCCATAACCGATGGAGAAGCCTGAGCCAGGAACCCTCCTGCCATCTGCTGACCACCGGAGGGTGGAGCTACAGGCAGTGGACAAGCATATTTGGGGCTGTCATAGGTGAACTAATGGCCACATCCTCTGAATCCATCAGCAGTGAGTGTTTCCATGACGCTGAGAGATCTGCTCCTGACAGAAATACAGTCAAACCCTCACCTTGAATCCTTGGATACACCCTGGCCTGACACAACTCCCCCAAACCCACATGAACATCACAGATGACTATTCTAATTAATTCCCCATCTAGACTACTCACTTCTCTCTCTGCAGCATGCTGGCCCTGGGCTGCCCTGGGACATGGACGTCTGCCAGGACTCTGAACTGAGTGACATGGAGAGGCGCTCTGTCCTGATAGAACCTCTAGACCAGTCGTTCTCAACCTGTGGGTCACAACCTCTTTATAACAACGAAAATACATCCTGCATATTTGCATTACGATTCATAACAGTACCAAAATTACAGTTATGAAGTAGCAACGAAAATAATGTTATGGTTGGGGGTCACCACAACATGAGGAACTATATTAAAGGGTCGTGGCATTAGGAGGCATTCGGAAGGTTGAGAACCACTGCTCTGGATGAAAGCCCAATCTTCTGACATTTTGATTGCAGCCTCGCAAAGATGCAGCTTAGCCCTGTTAGGACTCTGGACCGGAGGAACTAACTGTGTCACAATAAATATGTGTTGTTCTAAGCGACTGCCTCTGTGGGGATCTGTTGTAGCTTGCAGAACACTCATACAATATCTGTACTGTAGCCACAGTGAGCAACACCGTCCATCTCTTCCTGCTGGCCTCGATGGATGCACATTGCCCAAGGCTAATCACAGCTAAGAGATACTATTTTGTCTCTAATGAGTTTTTTTGCATTTTGTAGACAGGAGGGAAGTATTGCTCTTATTAATTTCTGGCTGTGAGTTTGAGCTGTATATAAAGAATCTCTGGGAAGTCGTTGAGGCAATCAACATATGCAAAATGGTGGCAGAGCCACATTAGATGAGCAGTGCCTCTGCTCCAAGGATGCTATCAGAGAAAACAGCTGTAAACATGGCACAAATTCGATTCCAGTTAAGCACAGCAATCTCACTCGCCCTATTGATCTTGTCCCTAATAAATTAGTGAGTGAACGCCTGGCCAGGCAGAACAAAGGTTGTTGAAAATTCCTTACCTGTAAACACTCTTGAAGGATTCCCAAGCCGCCTTCTCCACCCTGATTTTATAAAATAGAGCTTAGAAAATAATTCCCCATTATCCAGGCTTTAGTGTTAACAGAAAGCAGTGCTTTTGCACCAATTAATGTCTGGTTCACAGGGTCCCACGTGAGGCATGCACACTGATTGGAGAACGTGCAGATTAAAACAGAGATGAAATGGAAAACCCAGGTGAGCCACACTTGTGGAGATTCGAATGTGAGGTGCGTACTTGCTCGAGCACTTTCGGGGAAGGGCAAGGTTCATTTTGTTAAGGTGTGCTTTGCTGGTTTGCTTACTGTAAAATATGGTAAGTTATCATCGATGAAATAATCTAGCAAGTTAAAAAAAAAATCCCTTTATGTGCAGAGTATATAGTAGATTCTCCTGAAAATGGGCAAATGCTGTTGTAAATAAAAGAACAATATCTAAAGTTAGATGTACAACAGTACTTACTCTCTAAATGCGGCCTTCAGCAATTTATTGACTACTGAAAAAAACATATGAGAGCGAGGAGCCAGCAAGCTGCAGATAATAGAGTATCTTGAAAGAGGACCCTGTTATTCTGCACACAGCCGTGGGTGATAGATGGCGGTAATGCCAGTGGTTACTATTTTCTTCTCTTTTTTTCCCTGTAGCATATCGAAGATCAGAGACTAATAGCCCCCAGGAGAAGGCTCTTGACACGGCCCCTTCCATCTGCGATAGCCGCGGTTATCAAACATCTGTCTGTAGCTTGCAGGAGGGACGGGCTGATAGCCTGTCATTTGTCTACCAAAACACTTGGTCTTCCCAGCTATAAAACAGGAGAAAGTAACATAATGTAATTTATTTGTGTAAATGGAAGAGGTTTTATGATCCAGGAGGCAGAGTGTAGCTAGAGGCCTTCACAGTTTAACTACTTCTCTTAATACACACCCCGAACAATAACGTCTGTCATAAAAATTCCCCACAGCGAATGGTAAACCTATCTCCAGACCACCTCATAGCAAGCCTTATTTCAAGCTTGTGCTTTAGAAAAAAGAAAAGAAAAATTAAAAACTATCAAGAAAACTCCATCAACTTCATTGTGACAGTGAGTTACCCATGAAATTTCCAGGGTCTAATGGCATTTAGTGTCCGTGTCAGCATTTAATCCAAGCAGGGTTTAAGGTCAGGGCTTGAGACGGTCGCCTAAAACTTCCCACATGTCTGCACACCCCGCCCGAGTGCAAGTGGGCACACCTGTTAATGAGCTAGAAGGGCTGCCCCTGAAAACCATCACCAGGCTAAATCACCGCTGAGAAAATATACAATCATTATAACTTGCTTGCATTTGTTTAGTTTTCTTAGGAGGAGAGCTCCTGGGCTCTTTACAAACTTATAGGCAAAATGAAGGAATAATTCTAGAAAGTGCTGTTCAAAGATGAGCTGCGCATGCATTTTGGGAAAGGGAGTTGAGAGCCACAGTGAAGACCATGAGCAGTTGAAGGCTCCTGAACTCTTTAATAAACAGGAGAGATGGAGGCAGCTGGGCCCCTGGAAAGTCAGAGGGGGACATGTGTGCTGGCTGCCTTGCCCGTGGTGGGTGGCGGGAACACTGGCAGAGTCTTTTCTGGGAAAGATGGGCTTTTACCACCCTGGAAGCTGGCAGAGATGCCTTCCACTTCCTGCAGCTGCAGGCCCAGGGGACTCTCCAGTGAGGGGGCAGCATCCCCAGGACCACATCAGTGTTCCCAAGACCACATCCTCTCCTGCACTGGACCAATGCAGAGGATGCTCCATACAGTGGGCACATCAGAGGCCGGATCTGGGCGGCCTCTCCCAAGAGGGAGATCTGCAGCCCGGCCAGGCTGTGCCCTGTCCAGGCACATCTCTCAGCAGCATGGGAAGTGGCTGTGGATGATGCAGTGAGGCAGAAACTGGACAGTGGCCTGGTTAAAAGGAACAGAGACAGGCTCCCAGAAGAAGGGCGAGCAGACTGAGGCCAGACGACTCGCCATGGCAGCAGAGGATGTGCCAGAGTGGTCCTGGGTCCCTGGGGGTCCTGAGGTGGGAGGCGCAGTTACAGAATCTGTATACACACAGCACGGGACACCAGAGGCTGCGGAGACGCTGAGCCAACACCCTGGATCAAGTGGAACAGGGTTTGGCTTTGACCAGGTGCTTTAGACTGGGCCCATTACCTGTGAGTGGACAGGTGCGAGGGCTGAACCTGTGGGCCAGTGAGTGCTCTGAGTTCAGGGGTGACCTGTAACTTGCAGACATTATTGTGGCGGATAGTAACACCCAAAGCAATCTGATGTCGTGGATCTTTGCTTTAAAATCAACTTTTCCAAAAGTGCAATTCTTTCACTACCTTCCCACCTGATTCCAATCTCTGTGATAAATCTAATTAATACATGTTAGGTGAGGGAAGCTTTAAAAATGAGGTATTTTTTAAAGACCATGAAAAGCAGTTTTGCACTTCATGTGATTTATTTCAGTGTTAAGCCAGGACATGTACACGGCAAAGAAGGATAAGAAACCTGCAGTGAGGCCAGCTGGGCCTCTCACACCAGGGGAGCAGGCTCCTGGCTCCTGGGGGCAGGTCGCCCTCCCTGCTCCTTGAACTTTGCTCTTCTGAGGAGCCCTGCTCAGCCCTGTGCTTGGCTTCATTTTCCCTCATGGTTGTCACTGTGGGACTCACTATCCGTTGTATTCATTTTTCCGGGATTTGTCGGACACCTTCCACTGGGATGAGAGCCCTGTGAGGCAGGTGACTCAGCTGTCTGTTCGCTGTTTCATGGCAAGTCCCCATGGGAGGCCCTCTCATCCTACCTGCTTTTCCCCAGCTGTTCCTGATGGAGTGAAAAGCCGGTGGCACTATTCACGGGGACACGTGCCTCCATGCACATGATGGGGATAAAGCAGGTGCTTAAAGGGCGGGGCCAGAAGATGAATGTGCTGGAACATCAATGACCTGTGAGTTAGAACTTTGAAACAGTTCTCATTTCTAGTTTGTTTGATATGGATTTAGTTTAGATTTAGATTAAACTTTAACAGTATGAGAATACTTAGGCTGACAGAAGAATAAAACTGGGTGTCATGGTAAACTCCAGCCATGTACCCTCTTCTTCGAAACTGTTCCAAGAGGATGTCTGTGCTGAACGAAGGATGTTCTTTCCGACGGTAATTGTCACACGAGTTCTGATTTGGAAATTGGGAATTGCCATGTTCCCATTGTTGTGGGGCGCGTTCTTTGTAAGCACAGTAGTTAGGCTATTTATGGAACTTTGCATTCTAGTAATGTCCCTCTGCTTAATTACAAAGGACCGTGCCAGTGTGCCTTCCCTGAGATTATTCCCCAAGATTTATGCATGTTTAGTTTTAAGTAGCCTTCACAGATATGCAGCTCCTGGTTTTTGTTAATGGTTTCCAAACCCATATTAAGAAGTCTGATTGTGATGCTGGTTAATAACAAGAGACCACCTATGAGAACATAAAGAATTTTATAAAAACAAAATTGGTTGTTTTTATACCAATTTGGAAATATAAATTCCAGGCCCAGCTTTTTCACAATAATGATGTTTAGATTCTGTTTTTTTCCCGCAGGATTTCAGTTTACTTCATATAAAATAAAGGTAGTAATACTCAGGAAAATTTCCTAGTGGATAATCATTTGTGTCAAATGAGAGAACCTGTAAGATATTCCGTGGACCGCAGACCTCCGTTCCCCGTGCCCTGACTGCATTCTGGCACTTTAGCTTTCCAAGCCTATCGGTCACACATAGCCCTTCTTCAGAACTCTCCACTTGGCTTTGTCATGTTTTGGATTCAGTAACTGCCATTTTTGTTCATTTGGCTGGTTTTTCCTAGGATGGACTGCTTTTTTCGTGAAGTGAGAGACTTGAGGGAAAGTGTTTATTCTACTCACAATCACAACTACACTTTCATTTTGTAAACCTATTCCAGTAAATATAAGTTATAAGCACTCTCAATGAGCCTAAAAAACAACTAACTAGGTCTAATAAATGGATCACCAATGGATGAAATAGTAATCAAATTGAGTTCTCAAATATTTTAGAAAAAATAACGGCAGCATGTCTATTTAAGCACATGCATAGTCTGTAGAAGCTCTTACTTCCACCTAGAGACACACTATATGCCAGTAATAATCACAGAGGCACTGCAGGTTTCCCTCCTTGTACGGTGCTCTGTAGAAATCGGAGGTTTGTGGCAACCCTGCCCCAGATAAGCCCATTGGCACATTTCTAACACACATGTCACTTTCTGTCTCTGTTTCACATTTTAGTCTTTCTCACATTTCAAGCCTTTTCTTTCTTTCTTTTTTTTTTTTTTTTGTAGCGACAGAGTCTCACTTTACTGCCCTCGGTGGAGTGCCGTGACATCACAGGACTCACATCAACCTCCAGCTCTTGGGCTTCCGCAATTCTCCTGCCTCAGCCTCCCGAGCAGCTGGGACTACAGGTGCCCGCCACAACGCCCGGCTATTTTTTGGTTGCATGTCTGTTGTGGTGACTATAATCGGGGATCTCTGAGGTTCTTGTTGTAGCTGTTTTGAGGTCCCACTAGCCGTGTCCACATAAAACAGAGACCTTAACCCATAAATGCCATTCTGACTCCCTCCCAGCCACTGACCAGCCTGCTTCTCGTCCATCCTCCCTATTCCCTGACACACAGCAACATTGACATTGGACCACTTAATAATCCTACAATGTCCTTAATTGTTCAAGGGAAAGGAAGAGTGCATGTCTCTCACTTTAACTCCAAAACTGGAAGTGATCATGTCTCTGAGAACGGCATGTTAAAAACCTAGACAGAGAGCTGGGCACCTCCTGGCAAATGGAGACGCTTGGTTGGCCAAGCTGTGAACGCAGAGGAAAAGTTCTCCAAGGAGGTTAACAGCGCCACTCCACTGAACGCACAGACGATCAGAAATCAAAACGGCCTCACTGCTGACATGGAGAAGTTTTAAGAACATCAAACCAGCCACAACACTCCCTTTGGCCCAAGCTGAATCCACAGCAAGGCCCTAAATGTCATCAATCCTATGAAGGCCGAGAGGTGAGGAAGTTTGGGAGGATACTATGAAGCCAGCAGAGGGCGGTTCATGAGGTCTAAGGAAGGAGGCCGTGTCCATAACAAAACAGAGGCAGCAGGTGCCCATGAAAAAGCTGCAGCAGGTCGCCCAGAAGTTCTAGGCCAGATCACAGGTAAAGATGGCTACATTAAACTCAAGATTCCAGTGGAGGGGGCGGTGCCTGTGGCTCAAAGGAGTAGGGCACCGGCCCCATATGCCGGAGGTGGCGGGTTCAAACCCAGCCCTGGCCAGAAACTACAAAAAAAAACAAAAAAAGATTTCCGGTGGAAATGAAATAGCCCTCTATTGGAAGAAGATGATGTCCAGGCGTTCTGAGGCCATTCTGAGGCCGAGGGGAGAAGCCGGTACCTACATTGAAAGCTGCACAGAGCAGGCTGGCTCTTATTACAGCGACAAAGCAGCTGGCCTTAAGTTGTCGGCAACACACATTCACTATTCAGAAAATCTCAACACCCTTCAGAATTATGCTAAGTCTACTCTGATTGTGCTCTATACATGGAAAAACAGAGCATGAATCACAGCATGTCTGTTATAAATGGTTTAGTGAATATTTTAAACCCACTGTTGAGACCTACTTATCATAAAAAGAGAATTCTTTTCAAACTATTACTGCCACTAACAATGCACCTGGCTACCCCAGAGGGCACCCCAGAGTGTGGGAGAGGGCCGCTGCTCTCCAGAGGGCACCCCAGAGTGCGGGAGAGGGCCGCTGCTCTCCGGAGGGCGCCCCAGAGTGCGGGAGAGGGCCGCTGCTCTCCTGCCTGATTTCACGTTTACTCCGCAGCCCACAATCAAGGGGTAAGTTCGGTTTTTAAGTCTTGTTACTTAAGAAATGCATTTTGTAAGCCTAGAGCTGCTGTAGACGCTGAGTCCTCTGGTGGAACTGGACAAAGTCAATGGAAAACCTTCTGGATTTCCCATTCTTGGTGCCACTGAGAACATTTCCGATTCATGAGAGAAAGTCAAAATTTCAACATTACCAGCAGTTGTCAAGAAAGCATTTTAAATTAAGACATACAAGTACACATTGTTTTCAGACACAGTGCCGTTTCACATTAGCAACAGGCTACAGTGCAGTGTTGACACGATTTTTATATTCACTGGAAAACAACAAGAACAAAAGTGTGACTCACTTGACTATGACAGTGGCTTTATTTTGGTGTTTGGGAGCCTGGCCCGCATGACCTGTGAGGTATTACTTTGTTTACAGAATGATCACCTTGGATTTGACATACGTTGCTTGTTGAAATGACATTAGGATCCAGTGCACTCATAATCCATGATTAATTTCTATTCCCTCTCGTTCCCCCAAATTGAAACCTGAGCAAAGGTAAGAATAAAAAAATAAAATAATAGAAAGTTAGAAGGTTAGATGATGATGATGATGTGTGTGGGAGAGACAGAGAGAGCATCTAGGGTGGTTTCGAAAAGCATTTGGAAGGACACATTACAAGGGAGAACACAGGTGGGGAGCCCCAGCCCCCGGCTCGACGCAGGCTTCACATCACCTGCCTCTTCTCCAGCAGAGGGACGAGTCACTCTGTCACCCGCTCCCATCACTGACCCCAAGCTGGGGCTCCACCGTGCATTCTTCACACTAAGCACTCCCTCATGACATCATCTAGTTAGACGTTGAACCACTTCTGTGGGGGAGTTTCATGTACACTCACAGAGACTTTCCTTTCTAAATTACTGAACATGGGCCAGGTGCAGTGGTTCACACCTGTAATCCCAGCACCTTGGGAGGCTGAAGAGAGAGGGTGACTTGAAGCTCAGAGATGGTGAGTGTGAGATGAATCTTCCTTTCAAAAAGAAACAATATAAAATGTTACTTATGATCAGCAGATAGATGAAATGACATAAAACTCTAGGAAAAAGGTGGTGAGAGAGAGATGCCATCACCCCTAAGCAGATTGAGGTGGGTTGGGCACCACTGCTTTGGGTTATAAACCCAGTGACGCTTTCTACCTTTTTACAGGATGTGGCGTTCACTTCACCACGGAGCCGACAGTTCACACAGCAGACGTTTGTGCCCCCTGATCCTGAGGCTGTGGGCAGCCTGGGTTCCTGCTGAGGCCGCTGACCGTGGGAGTGACTGCCAGGTCCTCACCGGGGGTCTCTGTGTGCTCTCATCCTCTCTTCTAAGAAGGACCCCTTCCTATTTGGTCATGGCCCACCCCAAATCACACCTCAATAACACTGACTTTAGTTAATTATTTCTCAAGACTGAGTCTCTCTCTGTCCCCTGGGTCAGCGAGCACTGGCCTCATCATAGCTCACTGCAAACCCAAACTCCTGAGCTCAGGACATCCTCCCCGGGGTCCCCAGAGTGCCGGGATTATGCCTGAGTCTAAAACTGATTTTGAGTTATATGCATGGGTGAATTTGAGTAAGTTTAATTTGAACTAAATGCAACTTAAGTGATTTTTAGAAACATTTTTTTTTTTTTTTTTTTTTTTTTTCTGGGTTGTCATTCCTTAAAGTATTTGGAGTAAGGAAAGATTAACTATGTATTCCTGGTTAATATCTGAAGCACTCCAGAACCTGCTTACCTCCCTTTATTCAATTTTATTTGTCACACACACATATATTCTGGCAGAAAATGGGACAAGAATAGTGTGGGACTGACGAGTGGCCCTGGGGGAGGAGGCCATGTACGGCGTCTGCCGCAGACAGGACACTGCTCCTCCCTGGTTTGGGCTCTGCTCCAGCTCCATGGCTGTCCACCCCTTGTCCCCGTTCACTCACAGCAAGTGGGGCCATGTCCTGGTCCCTGTCCCCTGCCCCCTGTCCCCTGTCCACTCACAGAGAGTGGGACCCTGTCCTGGTCCCCATCCCCTGCTCCCTGTCCCCTGTCCATTCACAGTGAGTGAGGCCCCTGTCCTGGTCCCCATCCCCTGCTCCCTGTCCCCTGTCCATTCACAGTGAGTGAGGCCCCTGTCCTGATCCCCATCCCCTGCCCCCCGTCCACTCTCTCAGGGTGACTCATACCCCACTTTGCTCCCCTGACAAGCTCCAGCAGAGGGGTCACGGCTGTGCTGACCCTGGAGTGCCTATCCTGTATTTTCTGTCTCTGACCTCACTCGCGGAGTCATAACCTACAGCATGAACTCTCTGTCAGGTGCCTCCTGCCCAGCCCAGTGCTGCCGAGTAGCCTTTAAAATGTGACAGGTCTCACTTATCAGAAGTGCAGCTGAGCAAGGTCCAGGGCCCAAACTGGAGGGTGCGAGTTCACCCTCAACAGAGAGGGGCCCTGCGGCCTCTTCTTTCAACCAGAAAGTAACTGATGAAGTAGTCGAGGCTATGTGACCTCACCATCAAGGGCAGGACAAATGTCAAAGCTTTTCTGTTTTCCCAGCTCAGCCACATGGAGTGAACTTAAACTGGCCCCCAGCATCATTTTTTTACATGTTTGCAGGCTGATCGGGTGAAAGTCACACACTTGTTAGATGTGGTGCCTGTCACCATGTACTCTCTCTGTGTTGACACTTAGTAAGGTCATTTATAAATTCACTTCTGGCTCTTATTCCTTGGATGACTTTGTTCAAAATAGTTACAATTTTGAATTACATCAGTCTCTGGAATGTTAAAGACCCATGATGTGTCTCTACTTGAGAGACATTTTGCTCAATTTATTTTTGTACATAATAATATTCATTTGCAACTTTCTGTTTGTAAAGAACCATGCTAGTCGTTGGAAACAAAGAAAATATCTGAGTACCTTTAACCAAATTTATGTTCTAATTTTAAAAGTTCTTTTATTACAAATGACCCTAGTGCAAGATAAAAAAACAAAAAACAAACAAACAAAAAAAACTTATAAATACCAGGGTACCAATATAGACAAAATGCCAAGGAAAAAGAGTCATGTCATTGGTGTGATTCTTCTGTTTACAGGATCAGAAAGTGAAATGGCTCACAGTTCCACAACTGAGTCCTTGGCTTCTGGAGACCTAAGCTCCATGCAAAGTGCATTGAGCCATGCTTGTGCTATGCTATGCGAAAGGGTGTGTCCACCTGCCGTCCCTAGAAGCAGGGCACATGTCCACCTGCCATCCCTAGAAGCAAGGCCCTGAAGTCTCTCTCAGGCCTCCTAGGGCTGCTGCTCCCTTTGGAGACATTAGATCAAATCTGCTGGAGAAGAAACAAAGTGTATGTCCCCACTCGCCACCAAATTAGGAAAATGGTTACTAAAGCCACGTTGCATTCATCTGCAAAACCAGTAGCCCACCGTGGTTTCTGATGTGCATTAAGTGAGGCAGCTAATTGACCAGCACCCCCACCCCACCCCCGCCTGGGGCCTTGGTGTCTTGGGGGTGGGCACTGACCACACCCCTCAGGGTAGCCTCACTTGCACGGCTGTCGGGCTGTGAATAAGTAATAACCATGAACTCTAACGTGGAATGTCCCTTCCCAAGATTGCAGCTCTCCCAGGCACAGGGTCCATCAGCCAGCCCACTCACCCTGCATCTGTGCACCGAGGGGAATGAGATGAGTTCCACGCCAGCACAGCCCTGAGTGCTGGGCTGTCCCCGGCAGGTGGTCCCGTGACTGTGACGAGCATCCTCCATGAGGATGGACTTTGCAAAGGGTGCCTACCCAATCCTTCTGCAGGCGACAGAGTGTGCCAGACATGAGCAGGTCTTTTTCTCAGATTTATTTTTGCTAGCTAATTTTAACAAAAAAATTATGCCAGAGTCTGAAAACTTTCTGTTTCTTGCGAGCATCCCTAATTCCCTATTTAACAGCGTGATGAAGGTGACGTTGGTGGTGCTTCTTAGATCAAAAATCTTTTATCTGCAAAGCACTCAGGACTTCCGAGCAACAGCCCATGGTGTTTTCTCTCCTCCTCCTCTTGTGGACGGCCCGTGCCTCCACCTTCATCCTCTCCTCCCTGGGGTCCCCTCCACATCCCTGCTCCGAATCTGTGCCTTCCTCCAGCACACAGTCTCTCTTCCATGAAAGAGAATTGACACCCCATTCTGATTTTTCCCAGGTCTTCACTTTATCTATCATGATCAGTATCAAAGAAGTTCGAGGACTGAGTGTGCAAAGCCAAGAAAGGGATTTTTCCAAATGTAATTGTAATCTTTAACATTCAAACACACAATTGTGTTTTACCTCTAATACACGTCCAGTCAATCTGTGTCAATATTACTGTTTGCAACTTATAGAGGAAGAGACTAAAATATAAATATTTTAAGACACTTATTCAAGAATAAATAACTATAAATGCCAAACCCAGACCATAAACTCGTGGCTCCCAATTCTGAGGTTTCTCTGATTACAGCATTCTAGAGCCAACACACAGAATTTGTGTGGCTAGATTTATGAGATGTCACATGCAAAATAAACATAAAATGCCAAAATAAATGCTAATCAGCCAATTAAATAGGAAGCTATTCACAGAGGCGTTGTATTTTCAAACTTTGGGGCAATTACAATGCTTAGATGGAGTAATATTTAGCTTGCATCCTTAAATAAGCAGGTTTGAAACATAGCAGATGGTGCAAGTTATTTTATAAAATAAAAAAATTATTTTACAACTGAATCAAAACACGATACATGCATCTTGATACTCTCTGTTATTAGAAAGGAAATCTAATAATTTTGAATCTCTATTTTGTTCTGTAATTTTTTGATCAGAAAACATTTTTAAATAAACATTTTAAATTAGGGAAGTTTGGAATTTGCAGAGAAAAATCCACAGGTGCAGGGAGCTCTGTATGTCACGTAATCGTCCCTTTTCTAATGATGTTGTAATTAATGAGGACATTTGTTACAAGGAAGGGACTGAGCCGTTTGTTCAGAGTTCCTTGGTTTTTATCTGATATTGTCTTCCTTCCAAGATCCTGCATCACGCTTAATAGCCATGTCTCTTCAGGCCTCTCTTTGCTCTGAGAGTTTCTCAGACTTTATTTTTGAAGACCTTGACAATTTTTAAGAGAACTGGTCAGGTGTTTTGTAAAATGCCCCTCAGCTGGGATTTATCTGATGTTTGCCTCACGATTAGATGGGGGTCGTGAGTGCCCAGGAGGGAGACCGCAGAGGGGAGGTGCCATTCTTGTCAAATCATGTCTCTCTTGCATGACATTGACGCAACTTGTCACTGGCGTGTCACACTGGAGCTCCCGGCCGAGATGGTATTTGCCACGTTTCTACAAAGTGAACTCCCCCCCACCTTTTTTTTTTTTTTTTTAACTTATACTGAATTCCAGAAGAACAGGGCTGCACTCAGCCTGTGCGGGATAGCAGAGTTACCATCTATGTTTGTTACGACAGACTATATAAATTATTTGAAATTATGGAATACATGTGGAGATTCCTAAACCCCACATATTTATTTAACCATGTGCTTTGATCAGTACGGACTCAGGGATATTTCATATATGCTATAAATGGTAATTCAACAGCACTGGTTTTCTTGATCACGTTTTCCCAGTGCTGGGCACTTTTTCCACCGGTGCTCACACCAGCTGGACGCCCGTGTCACCCTATTTTTACTCTGTCCTTGGCTCTGCCTCGATTGTTTGCCAAAACCACACAGTTTCGATGACTATGGCTTTGTAGACAGCGTTGAGTCTGGTGGTGCCCGCCCTCTGGTTTCTATTTCTTCCTCTGTAGGACGTGGCTCTTAGCTCTTTTGCCTGCCACGTGCACTTTAGAATTGATACCCACAAAACAGCTTGCAGGGACAGGGTTGGCTCTATAGATCACTCTTCAGAGAACTGACAGCAGGGCTGAGTCCTTATGGTCCGTGAACACAGAATAAATACCACCCTGTTTATCTGGACATTCTTTTGTTTTTATTAATATTAAATCATAGCTGTGTACATTAATGTGATCATGGGGCACCATATACTGATTTCATAGACCATTTGACACATTTTCATCACACTGGTTAACACAGCCTTCCTGGCATTTTCTTAGTTATTGTGCTAAGACATTAACATTCTACATTTACTAAGTTTCACATGTACCCTTGTAAGATGTACCCCAGGTGTAATCCTACCAATCACCCTCCCTCTGCCCACCTCCCCCCTCCCTCCCCTCCCTCTCCCCCTTCCCCTATTCTTAGGTTGTAACTGGGTTATAGCCTTCATGTGAAAGCCATAAATTAGTTTCATAGTAGGGCTGAGCACATTCAATACTTTTTCTTCCATTCTTGAGATACTTTACTAAAAAGAATATGTTCCAGCTCCATTCATGTAAACATGAAAGAGGTAAAGTCTCCGTCTTTTTTTAAGGTTGCAATAATATTCCATGGTGTACATGATGTCCTCTATCAGAATTCAGTAGTTTCTCTTGTGTAGATTTGTACATGTTTCATTAGATTTCTATGTAAATATGTCATCTTTTGGTGCTATTATAATTTTTAAAAATTCAAATTCAAATTACTTGCTGGTGCGAGGCAGGCACTTCTGCAGGGCAACTCTGTATCCTGAGACTTCACTCTTCTCGCTTACCAGTTTCAGGAGGGTTTAGGAGTGTGCTCAGGGTTTTTTGCAGAGTTAATCTTGTCATTTGCAAATAAAGATTTTTTTTTTTTGCAGTTTTGGCCAGGGCTGGGCTTAAACCCACCACCCTCAGTATATGGGGCCAGCACCCTACTCCTAGAGCCATGGGTGCTGCCCTAAATAAAGATGTTTTATTTCTTCGTTTCCAATGTGTTTACTCTTTTCCCATTTCCTCTTCTTTTCTGTAAACTAGCTAGGACTTCCAGTGCAGTTCAATATGAGAAGTGACAGGTGACATTGTCAGTTTGTCCCCTGTCCTCTGGGGAAAGTGTCCCCTTTCTGCCGTTAAGGACACCTCATCCCCTGTCCTCTGGGGAAAGTGTCCCCTTTCTGCTGTTGTCAGGTCACCCTTTCTCGGAGCACTGGCACCCTTATCGTTCTGCTGTGTCCTCCTTTATTTTTTTAAATTGTTCTTATTCTGAAGTTTGCTGCAGGTAAGAGACTTAGAAATAATTTGCCCTGCTAGGCCGTGAGGTCGAGCTTTGGTGATTAGGACCATGCAGTGTTTAGCTGAGCTCTCTACCCCCAGGACTGAGACCGGACTCTCCTGAGCAAACTCTCTAAGAGTCTGGGCAACCAGAGCCTCAAACCATTTGCCTCCCCCATAGGGACCACTGCCCATTTCACTGCCCACTGAACAGTGATTTACGTTTTATGGATTTATACAGTTTGTTTGTGTTTTAGTTATTTTCAGGCAAGAAGCCCCTCCAGTCCTGGATGCCCTTTCTTAGCTGGAGAAGCTACCCACTCATGTATGTGTGAGGACAGAAAATTCAACATATAATTCTAAGGAGATCACTGTGTGTATGTAACAGGCAGTAAACACACCAGAGTTAAGAAGCATCATTTCACTTAGAATAGGGATAAAATTTTAGATTCTATTATAATTCAAAGTTGGGTGTTTTTGTTTTGTTTTGTTTTGTTTTTTGCATTTTTTGGCTGGCGCTGGGTTTGAACCCGCCTACTCCTTGAGCCACAGGCACCGCACTCTGATTCAAAGTTTTGAAAACAATCTTACAAGGGTATATATGTGAAACTTAGTAAATGTGGAATGTAAATGTCTTAGCACAATAACTAAGAAAATGCCAGGAAGGCTATGTTAACCAGTGTGATGAAAATGTGTCAAACGGTCTATGAAACTAGAGTATGGTGCCCCATGATCGCATTAATGTACACAGCTATGATTTAATAAAAAAAAAAAAAAAGGAAGAAAGAAAACAAATTTTTTCTATCAAATACGCAGGTAAAGATTCATCTAGGTACACTTAGATTAAAAACAAGTACTGTATATCTTCCTCTTGAGTAGCTCCTATATATCCTATACAATGCTAGGCTTATAAAATTATACATATGTATATATAAATACAAATTTAACCCTTACACAAAATATGAAAATTTTGTTATTATCCCCAAATGAAATAGAACAGAAGTATAATTTGGAAAAGGAAAATAGCACAATTAAAATGGTTACGTACTGAGAAGATAGTCTGGGATATAAAGCCATCACCCTAATCTCTGAGTTCTCTTTCACTAAAACGTTATGCTTTAAACATATACTTTTATCTTTCACTAATTTGTTTTAAAGTAAAAATTAGTTGATGAATACAGATGTTACCTTTCCCCATGATGCTTTCCATGAAACTTAAGATGTGAAGCTTGAGTTATTTTATTTCATTGTATTTTTCAAATAAAAGCATTAAC
The DNA here is from genome assembly GCA_963574355.1 of Loris lydekkerianus. NCBI lineage: Eukaryota > Metazoa > Chordata > Mammalia > Primates > Lorisidae > Loris > Loris lydekkerianus. The sequence goes on along the minus strand of CAUYPK010115483.1, from coordinate 24,201 downwards.
AACCTTATGATATAATTACAAATCATACCTATAAAGCTTCATTGAAGGAACCACAAAGGGACGTTTGAGTTAATAGCCCATGGTTAGTATTTGAAAGAGAAACTATTAAGATTCAGGCTCAATGATAGAGCAGGCCTGATTCAGTAAAAGTTCTAAGAGAAAATTATGAGTGCAAACTCCTGAGGAGATTATACTGCTATAGATTGGAACATAAATGCTGAGAAGACAGATGATGAATATCCCTTAAAGTTCACGAATCTTTAAATGCAGCTGGAAAAATAAGCCTGCCTTGAATTTTTATGATATTCTGTACTTACTGATACAAGAAAGCACACAATCAATTTTTTTTTTACACGGTCTCCAGTTATTATTGTAATTTCTAGTCAAAACTTGATAATGAAATAAATATAAGTGCTTTTTGCTTTCTAAGCCATTTGGAAAAAAATTGTTTTAAAAACCCTACACAGATACTGATTTAGACAAATAGCAACCATGCCCATAATCCTTTATGCCACATCATGGCTTTCTCCATTTGCCACGTTAATAGTGACGAAGATGAATGCTAATTTAAATATATTTGGTGGAAAACCATCTATTCCTCCATTGAGACAAGATTAATAATTATGATACGAAATGTCTAAATACAATCTAATGAGCCTGAAAACACTCCCTAAAACAAACATATTAACCTCGTGGCACAAGCCAGGTTAATGCTCCTAAGATCTAATCACTTCCTCGTAACACGTGCAATATTAATGGAATTTCACGCCTGGCCTCAGACAAAAGATTTCCCTTCATCTATTTCCACTTCTTTCAACAGCAGCTCCCATTGCAAGGTCAGAAATTTTAGTTGAACTGTAACTTTTTTATTCTGAGCGGAACTGTGTTTACAGTCTCACCACAGATGGTCATTGGGTGACGCACCAGGGCCGTTTAGAAAGAACAGAAAGGGGAGTGCCACCCTTGAGCCCCCTGAGTCCTGGTCTGGAATTGTCTGCAGGTAAGTCTCATTCACGGTCCTTCAAAAAAAAAAGATTTCGTCTTTGAATGATGATGCTTTTTATTAATCTCCAAAAATTGTAAATAATTCTATTGTCATAGATACACCAGTCTAGCGAGATAATCACTTTCCATTTTTATCTCTCCACATGCACGGGAACAAACCATCTGGAGAAAGACTGGGATGAAGCCAGTCAGGTCTGCTGTTACCTTTAATTTAGCCAGTTTTTATATGATGTGAATTGCATTTAAATCCCTGATCACACTCAAATCACTGAATTTTAGCTCTGCTTGGCAGTGTATTGTAGTTTAGATGGGGGAAGATATATGTAGATTCGTGTTTATGAGTTAAATTATTCCTATCATTCAATGGAAAACCATGAATTTGACCAGAATAGACTCAGTCGTGAAGGAGATTGTATGTGTGTGGCACGTCGTAGAGGTTTATAGGTATGACTTCCCGCCATTGGCTCATGAGGACGGCAGACACGTTCAGTGAGGAGAAACACTGTGGACATGAAATATCTTGTGTTTTTCAGATATACACCGTCCTCACTCTGCTCTGTCACAATCATAGTTAATTCTTTCCTCCATCCCCACTGAGAATACTGCTGTGACTTCCAAGTTCATCCCTTTACCTGAAGACCTTCCTCTTCTCCCCTTCAAGTTATCTCTGAAGAATGATCGAGGCTCTGCCGCCACAGTCCCCAGGCAAAGATGAGCTGCACCCTCGGATCTCGTCACCTCTTTAAACGAGTGTGCGGCCCAGTCGCATCAAGCTTCTTACGTTTCCTGAAGTCACAGTTCATGAACACACATACTCACACTTACACTCACACACATACGTGATGCCTCCCCCTGTCGGAAACATCCCAGATTCTTCAGAGATTGAGTCACTTAATTATTTACATACATATTTCATTTATCTCTGTAAATGAGATAATGTCCAGAATATTGTTTGGGGAGAAAAAATAAATGTCCCATAGTTTATTATATAAATAATTAACCTAATGAACATGTAAACTGTTACAAAGAAGCTGCTTTTAAACACTGGGGTTAAAGAAAACAAGCTGAAGGAAATAATGTATTAATTCTGTATTAAAAAATGAGTAGGTTCTCTGAAGGCAAGGCTGAGAGGTTGGACAGACCAAAGATTCACTGGAGAAAGGACACCAGTGTCATGTGTCCCCCCCAATCCGGTCTGTTCTTTTAGACCAGGCCACCTCACTTTCACTCACAAACTCGACCACAGTCCATCCTGAGTTTCCACAGCTGTGTCCCCGTGGGACATCACCTTGGCCTGTGGAAAACCCGCCTCCTCTTCTCCCTACTCGCAGAACCCTAGATTTGTCCACAGCCGCAAAGTGGCCAAGTAAAAAAAAAAATTACCAAATGTTTTGGAATTATTCATGACCATTTAACACATTTTTTAAAGAAGGCATATGTGCAGAATTTACTAGGATTTCTGAGCCAAACTCACTTTCTGGCCAGCAGCTGTCTTTGCTGTAACTTCTTTCCTTCTGAGCAGAGATGAGCAGCCCAGACCAAGTCAGCCTGCGGCAAGGCGCCCGGAACAGGAGAGGCCTCGGCATCGGCAGACGGGAAGGCGTCACCAGTAACCCGCACACGTCGTTCTTGTTGCCAAAAACATCCCCAGATTTTCTTAAGTTTCTCTTTGTTCTTTATAAATAACACATCCCCAATTTAGGGAATTTCTGATGTTTGGCACTTCCTGGATATTTTCAGGCCTGGGTCCTTCCTAATGTGCACACAGAGAGACTCATCCCACCTATTTGCATTAAGGGCCCAGCCAGCATTTGAGAGTGTTTGATGTGTGAACCCCGTCTTCAGAACGACAGGCACTGCAAGCATCTCAAGTTGAGGAAAATTAGATCAGTAAGGACTTTGGGAAACAGGAGGTTCAGTGCTTAATTTGAACATACCAAGCACTCTACAGCAGAGGGGAAATGCTAAGTGTATTCTTAAAAACCAGTCACAGCCTCATCAGCGGAAGAACAGATAATTCCGTGCTATTAAATGCAATCAAATCAAAACTTAAGGGCACATACTGATAAAACGCTGACCTTGAAGATCTGAGTTTGAAGAGTGTGAGGTTCTTCCAGCACCTCGCACGCCCATTCCAGGCTGTCTGGACTTTGTGTCCTCTGGATGTGCAGGAGGACGCTTTCCCTGGGGGTGAGCTGCTGTGTCTGGCTCTGACCCTTGTAGCTGCCCGTCCAGGCTCTCTCCTAAACTAGACTTGGGACATGTCTTTCTCAGACGCCACCAGCTAAGTTTGTGGCTGTAGCCCACTAGTGAGAAGCTTTACGAGAGATTGTACAGGTGAGAGGGAACCGAAGTCATGTTGCTAGTTTTCCACAGGAGCAGGACTAATGTGCCGGACTCAGCAGAGCTGGGACTGCGGGCCCGCTGAGCCAGGAGGTGAGGACACCCCACGGCTCTCCTGGGTTTCCACCCTCTCCCGCCCATGTGATGGTGTCTTCCTTCCCTTTAACTTCTGTGTCTTGTGTGGGGTTGGTGGGCTCCGTGCGTCTTTTGAGAGTCCCTCCTGCCCACAGTACCTCCAGGGATTTTCCTCTTCCAGGGATGGAGTCATGGTCCCCAAACCCCCTTGAATACTCAAAATGACATGTGCTGACTGTTTCATTATTTGGTGATTTTTTTTTTTTTGTGGTTTTTGGCCGGGGCTGGGTTCGAACCCACCACCTCTGGCATCTGGGGCCGGTGCCCTACTCCTCTGAGCCACAGTGCTGCCCTTGGTGAAATTCTTTACTTTGAATTAACTCTATGACATTATCACTGTCAAGTTCTCGTCACTGGGTAAGGGCCTGAGTGCACAGTGTGAGCAGAGGACAAAAGTAATTTCATTAAAACTTAGTCTCATAGTAACAGGAAATAAAACATGCCCGGACCTTCTGTAGATCCATCCACACCACATCCCTCCCACACCTGCCTGACTTAAAACAGCAGTGAGAAGGGAGTGACCCATCCACACAGGCGGTTTAATAACTTGACTCCGACTCCCCTGATTTTAAGGCTCTTTCTCTCCACCCTGCGTTCTTAGTTTGTTCCAAAAATCTGGCCTAGGATGGGTGCCCAAGAGGCGGAGTTTGAAATCTGCATCAATCGCCACTGAGAAAGTGAGACCAGGATGGAGCAGAGAGGAAGAAATCGCAAAGTGGTTTAGACAACGGTCTTGCCTCTGCCAGCCCCCCTGGGACCACGGGGCGTGCACAGCTTCGCAGACCAGTCCCCTTCTGAGGCCAGGGGTTTCCTTCCCTTCATATCTGTCAGGGACAGGTCACAGGATTTCCTGGACATAACACTGCAGGGGATGGTCAGAAAAGCAGGGCGGGTCTGAGTGTTTCTGGGGAGAAAGCCCAGGGCGGGGTGAGGTTCCCCATGTGTAGGAAAGAGCACAGCTGGGAGTGGGGAAAACCCAAACCCACAGTGGCTGAACCCTGAGGTGCAGCCCCTGGGAGCCTTGGAGCAGGTCCCCGCCATTTCCACTGCAGGATGTGACCTCATGTGGTTACACGGCCCAAGGTCCAAAGGACAGAAAGAAAAGGAACTCGCAAGTCTCACGTTTTACCCACTCAGATCTTTACTGTCCTCACCTTGTTGGCTTTCTTCCCCCAGGTGTCTCCCTCTCTGCAGGCTCGGTGGTTTCCTCCCCCACATTCCTCCCCAGTGTACTCTGCATGGTCGACTCGCACGCTGTGCTGCGGGGTCCAAGTTCACCTTCCAGGCTCTGCTCTTCTCACAACCATGGTCCATGTTGCACTTCAAGACCTCCCATTCATTCAGAGGCAAAGAAGGCCCTGTGCCCAGGAAACATTTATCTAAACAGTTGCTGCTTACTGGACCCTCCCTGGAGAGCGAGTGTCTGGCCACGTCACAGGACTCCCCCGCTGTACACCTGCCCTGGGTCAGCGCGGCCTCAGCAGGGACGTGGGCTCAGGGAAGCAGAGGAGGAGCAAACACATCTCTTAACACCTGCCAGGTGGTGACACGGTGGTTGTTCTGGACCTGCTTCGTGAAGCCACATGATTGAGGCATACCTGTGGAAATTCACATTTTAGATGTATTAATTAGTCAAACTGACAATAATGTCAAAAAGCTGTGCAATTCAGAAATAGTCCAACAGATAGACTCTACAGCAAAGGCATGAGTGTGGCTGATGACCAGAGACATCTCATTGTTCTTCTCTGCTAGGGATAAAAACAAGAGTTCTGAGATAGTGCAGTGGGCTCACTTCATAAAAAATGATTCAATTTGCGCCAATTGAAGGCTGTGGCAGTCTGACTAGCTGACATCCCATTATGTTAAACTCAATTTGTATCTGTTTCAGACCTCTGATAAGTCGGCTCTTAGCAAAAGCCTGAGGATTTTATGGGGCACCGTATGGAGCCCCTGACCCCGTTGGTTCATGGTGGTGGTGCCATCATAAACCAAATCCCCAGCAATGACCAATACATGTGGACGTGACAGCATTACCTTCACCTTCACCCTCACGCCCCACAGTGAGCAAAGTATCTCTTGACCTCCCAAAGAGATAAATGTGCTTACGTTAACCTAGAATCTACATGTAGAATAGAAACTGTAATAACAATAGCAATAATTATTACAGGCAGCATCTGTGGCTCAAAGGAGTAGGGCGCCAGCCCCATATACTGGAGGTCAGGTTCAAACCTGGCCCCCGGCCAAAAATGGCAAAAAAATAATAATTATTATTATTACTACTACTAAATACTACATGTCTGTTTTCTCAAGTTAGTGCAAAATATACATTCCCCCAAGTTGCTTGAATTAGAAAAGCAAGCCTAAAGCACTGCTTTCTCTTGGGGGTATTACTTCTCAAAAAGACTTAAATTGTAGAAATTAATACTTTTCATCCTCCTTTTTGACCTCGACTGAGGAACCCTGCTCACATGCTCATCTCTTGCCTGGCAGATTAATGAATTCAGGATATCGTGGGTTCCTGGAGTGATTTGCATGCATTGATTACGTGTCACGAGGAAAATGCTGTAGGTTAAATTGCTAGAGACACAGCAAATGGGGAGAGCACAATTGTGAGCCTCGTTTAAATAAATTACTCGGCGATTCTTCTTGACATATGATTACACTCCTGACACCTACCCCAGGGGCTGTGCACCTGCAGGCCCAGAGGACAGTGGCAATACTCTCGGGAACTTTGGCTCTAAAAACACTTCATTGTCTTGCTAGAATTATAAAACAGAGAGTCCTTGTTCATATAATTAAAGAACATCTAATGAAAAGCAGGCAATTCAGACACAGATCTGAACTACTATTAGAGGACTGTCCCAACAATGAGGGATGAATCAAAACAGAAGGAAGGTGCACCTGGGGCTCAGAGGTCCTTAGACAGGCAGCAAAGCTGAGATGGTCTGGAAGCCGCACAGTCCCGGTGCTGTCAGACTCACCCCTCAGCCCAGACTCCCTCAGAGTGACGCTGTGTGTGCAGTACAGGGTGACGTCACACCCGGTCAGAGGAGCCTTTGTCCCAAACAACACAACAAGCCACCCCATTCACTCCCAGCACCAGTGCAAGCCCCTCCCAGAAGTTTATAACCAGTCCTAATGTTTAGTTTCTTATAGGTTGCACATTCCCAGTGCTGTAAGTAAAGTCATCCTGTAAGTAAAAGGATATTCTAGTTAGGTTTTTTTCCCAGGGGTTAGACCAAATCACAGCCTAACATACTGAGACCCATTGTGTTAAAATTGGGTAAGACCACGTGCTACACACGAGGCCATGGAAAATACCCACAAGGAAAATCCCGAACAGTGACAAGCAAACAAGTAGGACCGGAGAAAAGGGAGAGGGAGGGGAAATCACCCTCCCCTGGATAACATCCATACAGGGACAATGTGAAGATGCCCAAGTCTGAGGAGAGGATTTCTATGGAAGTCTATGTAAGAGAGTCCACTGAATCCTAACTGTGATTAAAAACTAAATCCATCGTGGGCAGTGCCTGTGGCTCAGTGAGTAGGGCACCGGCCCCATATACCAAGGCTGGCAGGTTCAAACCCAGCCCCAGTTAAACTGCAGCAACAACAACAACAACAACAAAACAGCCGGGCGTTGTGGCAGGTGCCTGTAGTCCCAGTTCCTTGGGAGACTGAGGCGAGAGAATCGCCTAAGGCCAAGAGCTGGAAGTTGCTGTGAGCTGTGATGCCACAGCACTCTACCGAGGGCAACAGAGTAAGACTCTGTCTCTAAAAATAATAATAATAATAATAATAATAATAAATCCATTGCTAGCTGGAGCCCAAGACCACTGTAGTTTGATGCGCTCAGAATGAGAGATCTGGATGCATTTCCATGTTGACAATTCTGTAACCACGCGCAGTCTCCCACGGACTGTTTGCAGTCAATGTGCAGCTGCCTGAGATTTCACATGTGAGGCTAGAACACAGAAGACTTCTGGGTCAGAGGTGAAGGATGCTATTACTCATGATGCTACAGGCAGCGTGAGGCTTTTCCAAGTTCACCACGTCTGATGTGAACCCTGAGAAGTGGCTGGGGTTACTGCAGGCAGGCGGGAAACCCCTGGGCTGGCAAACGTGCACGAGCTTTTCCCCAGAGAAATGCACAATCCTTACCATGGCCAGAAAACAAACCTTCTGGCTCGGCGCCAGCAGCACAATGATCACAACATCAGCCACATACACCCAGGCTGGCGGGTTCGAATCCAGCCACGGCCAGCTAAACAACAATGACAACTGCAGCAAGAAAATTGCCAGGCGTTGTGGTGGCGCCTATAGTCCCAGATGCTTGGGAGGCTGAGGCAAGAGAATCCCTTGAGCCCAAGAGTTTGAGGTTACTGTGAGCCGTGACGCTACAGCACTCTACCCAGGGTGATGTAGTGAGACTATGTCTAGAAAAGAAAAGGAAGGAAGGAAGGAAGGAAGGAAGGAAGGAAGGAAGGAAGGGAGAAACCTTCCCTCCACTCAGGAGGGAGACGCTGCCTCTGTCCCCCAGGTGTCTGCTGTAAGATATATCCCATGCAGTAGATAGAATGGAAATGTTATGTTTTGTTTTTCTTTCTACTCATTGAATAAAAACCTATTAAGTTAAAGTGAAGAAGGTATATAAACTATTCACACTGTTGGAAAATAGAGGTAATCAGGAACTCCAAGAAGATAAATTGTTATGGACCGAAGAGGAGCCAGCTTAAATGTAACCTGAGCGTGAGCAACTGAGTTTGCTCAAGGAAGGAAGTGGTTTTGGAAACACCTCGGTGGGTATCAGGCAGATTGTGGCACCAAACTCTCTGGAATTACTAACCAATGTTAATACAGCCCTAATGTGTAAATGCTGCCCGCTGTTCTAATTTTGGAATTGATCTAAAAAGCAAAACACATAGTCTTTATCAGGTTATAAAAATAACACAAATATAATTAATCCTATGAAAAGAGCAGATAGTTGAGAGCTGGAAGGAAGGAAGGAAGGAAAGATAATATTCCCCCCTTATCAGCTTAGGGATCTGGAAGCACCAAAGTCGCCCACTAGGTCGCCATGCACAGGGAAAGCAGGAAATTGCAAGTGACAAAGGAATGGCCCAAACAGAATATTTTGTAAATACTTTGTAAAGTTTTGAAATGAATACTTTGTAAATAAAGGCACAGTTAGCTCCAATGAATCATTTTCCATAAGTATGGCCACTTTATAGGTGACTCCGGGGACACCCTGTTTTATAAAGATAATGAAATAAGACAGGTTTAAGAGGATATCACAAATTACACACAAATTAAATATGAAAAATAGTGTCATCAAAGAAAAAGAAGGAGGAATGGGAAGGAAGGGGTATAGATGGGTTTTATCGGGAAGACTGCGATGTCACATAGTGGGGAGACCCCTGAACACTTCTGGAGGGTCCCAAACTCAGGACAGACTTTCTTCACCATAATTATTCATGGGACTTGTTAAAAAGACAGAGTCTCCCTCCTCCTCAATTCCTTCCCTGCTGGTCTGGAACTCTGTCCAGGAATCTGCATTTTCAACACACTTTCGAGGCTTTTCTGCTGCACCACTGACTCATGTGACTGCACTGAGTGCCCCACTGGACAGAAACTCCCTAACTCCATATGTCTCTAGAAACGTTGGCGGCTTACGCTGCTTTACAAATTGCCATGTAACTTAAAATTGACTGTGGCGATTATTTTCACTAATGCGCTTGAAAATACGGACCTGTAACTCAGTCTCTCCTATTTTCTGAGACTAGGATTGGTTCTCAGGAGAAAACAGCAGTATTTGGTGCTGGAGTCACTGATACCCCACCTCTGGGACGTGTGGTTTCTGTCTTTTACTCCAGTGCTGTTCTTTTGTGCCCATTATTGACTATAAATGACATTAACAATGATGTTCACCAGATGCAAAGGTAACCCCTACTAATATATGGCAAGTGGATAAATTCTTGTGTTAGCCATAAGTGACCAGATCATTCACAAGAAGCTTTTGTATCAGATTTCATCTGTGGCAAAAGGGGACTGGCAGGAAATGCGTGTTTCCCGGCAGGTTTTGGCAGAGTCATTAATTTTCTTGCTCTAGGTGTGTGTCTGCGTGTCTGCGTGTATCAGAGCCTTCTCCTTCCACTTTCTGAGTCTCCCATCCAAGTAGTAACCAGGCCCGACCCTGCTTAGCTTCCGAGATCAGACGAGATCGGGCGCGTTCAGGGTGGTATGGCCGTGGACCCACTTTCTGAGTGTGACCTTACAGTGCAAGGAGGCCCAGCCTTACATCTCTGCCTCATCCGGTTCCCGCCCGCGAGGGCTATTGAATCCTGTCACATTGAGCTTTCTGGATAGTTTCCAATTTGTAACTTGATAAATGATTAGTCCTTTAAAGTTTCATGGTTGAAATCGATAAGCGGCACTTGCATTGCTCAGAGGAAAAGGAAAATAAGGAACAATTACAAAAGAGGTTATAAAGGGGTTGACATCTGCCTCTTGGAAAAGAGGCGGGAGCACAGGTCCCCAGAGCCTGCACTCCATCTCACTGAGTGTCCAGCTGTGAGCTGCATCCGGGGCTGGTTAATAACAATTCATGCAGCTGTCAATCTTTTTGACCAATGTCATCAGTATTTTACACTGAAAAGTAACAACAATTAAGAATCGGGACTGGGAGATGTACTTGGGGCAAAAGTGTTTCTAATGTGACAGTGAAATTGACAACGGAGAGCCAGGATTTCCGACTGGCACTCGAGGGAAGTTTAGACGGTGATGTTCTTTTCCAGACAGTACAGAGCCTGGCTCTTTATTACAAACGAGCACCACTGCACCAGACAGAGATGTAATTCCAGGCTGTAAGATCCAGACGCAAGTGAATCTGGGAGAAGGGAAGATAATAAGAATAGTACATAGACAGCACCACGGGCTGAGCACTGCTTTAAATACGAGACTAATTCAAAGTTAAACTACAACCTGAACTGAATGAGTGTGGGCAAATTCCTATTGGATACCTAAGCTAGCTTGCAAAGCATACAAAAACAAAAGCAGATTTCCACCCCCTCCCCAATTCAATGTTGGCAAGTTTTATGAAAGGGGAAATCATTTGAATTATCCTACTCAGTGGGATTCAAAGCAGCAAGATGTCGAGTTAAAGGTTCCGTTTTACCTATTGCACACGTTTGAGTGGAGCTTTTCATGCTATTTGGGTTCAGATTTGACAAGTACGTGTCCTGTTTCTTCTGTGTTGACGTTCTCTAAGCAGCGATGATCACAGACGCACCTGTAGTTACAGTCCAAAGTTAGGTCCCTGTACCCCACTGAAGACAAGGACCCCGAGGACCTTCTGAGAAACAGGGAAAGGAATTTGCTTACAATGCAGCAGGCACTTCTGCTCGTGAGCTCTGTAGCCAAACACCACACACAATGAAATGAGGCTCGGGAAGGATTCACAGCCTTCACAGTGACCCCCACTTTATCATTTGCTAAGACAATAGGCAGTAAGTTTAAGCTTAGAAATAGCTGGACTCTTGCCCAGAAGTGTAACTTGTTGAGAACAAGTAAGGTATTGAAAATGCATCTTTACCTACAACTTAAATGAAAGATGTCACCTGTTACCATCCTTAGAAATCTGAAATGAGAAAAATTTCCCTGTATGCGGTGGTTTTCATGGTTAATAACAGAGATAACTTTTATTTGTACGAATACAAATGATCTCAGTTGAGCCTCCCAAGCATTCCCAATGATCAGTTTACTCATCTTCATTAACAGTGAGAAATAGTGTCCAGAAGTCTGAATCGGTTGCTCATAAACACACAGGGGCAGAGATGGGTCTCACACAGCTATTCTGAATCCAAATCGGGGTCTTTTTAATATACGGATTCCCTTATGAATTTATATCCAAATTCAAAACCTGAGTTGAGTCTGATTGTCTTTGCCATCTGGATTTCAAGGGTGTTGATCTTTCCTGTGGTCAAGGTGGTCGGAGCCCTGTGCAGTGCTAAGAAGCATAAACAAGCCTTCAAGTCACTAGGAAATGTCCAATATTAATAGCAAAATTCACTGCTACCTCGTGGAAGATGAGTCCCTTCTATTCATTTCTGAACAAAGCTGACAGTGTCATAACGATGACATCAGCTGGGCTTTGGAACCGGGGCGGAGCCAGTTAAATCCAATCACATCACTTACAGCACTCAGCCATTGCCAGAGGCCAGGACTTGCCGGAACCCACTGGCGGAGCCCCCAGTGTTCTGTTCAGTGGCTGTTCCACAGCCAAGCAGAATAATTCTAGTAGGGATGAGAATTGAACATACTATATCAGAATTCCTGTTTTTCATGATTGAGGTTAAAAAAAAAAAAAAGTGAAGGACTGAATCTATTTCCTGACCTGGTGAAACGGCTTCACATTGTCCCAGAAATTGAAGACATTGTAAATGTAATCTCTTTTAAACTTTTTTACACTATGTACAAAGTAGAAAATAAAATGCCTTTATTGGGTGATCTTACAAAAGAATTATATTTTCAGGTATTATATAGCAAACACTGGTATGTTTGAAAATGGAATCACTAATTTTAACCAAAAAACCTATGAGTTACAATAAAAAAAATTCTTTTTTACTCGTAAGATCAATTTTTTTAATTCTTATATTTACGATGCTTTTGATGAAAAATAATGCAAGATTGTGGTCAGGAAAAGGAGTGAAGAACAGAGATTTGAATGAGTAATATTACAAACATTTCGGCAACCACTTGCCCCCCCCCCCCTTAGCACTTTCGTGGAGATGGAGGACCAAGACCCACAGGAGAGGCCTCCGACCTCTCGCTTTGAGCTAATCACCCAAACTCTTCTGAAAAATGGGGATGACAGCCTTATCTGCTAGGGTATATTTTTTGAAAAATATTGATATTCTTAGTTTACTACTGAATTCAGATCCATTATATTGGATGGAAAAATATAGTGTATGTAATATACTGAATGTAAAGATCTTAAATTTAATGAATTTTGCTATTTATAACTTATACTTTCATTGAGGAAAATATGTATGTGATGAAATTGATAATATCAAAGAGTTTCCTTAATAGCGAGGATTATCTGCACAGAGCAGTCTTGCCAGAAACCAAACCACTCCTGTCTCTAGTGTGCTACCCCGTGAGGTTCCAGGCTGCTGGACACACCCTGAGAGGTAAATTTCTTTATGAGCTTGGATTGATCACTTGTCTACATCAGGGCCCGTCATATGAGGCACAATTCACCCCAGCGGAACCAGAATCAGGCATCTGGGCTAAAGCAGAACCGTGGGCTCCAGTGTGCTCCGTAAACTGCGGTCCCCTCACTGCCCCTTCTCTGGGGACAGTGCCCAGGCTTCCTGAGTCCTCAGAGAACTTTGTTCATGGAGCGCGTCCCTTGCGGCACAAAGTCCCTTTCCCCGAGCTGTGTTTTGGTGTCCTGGAACTGCAGATGCAGAACTTTTCATGAAGTGGAAGGTCATGAAGTGATCACTCTGATGCACTTCGGTACTTGTGGGGTTTTGTTTCAGAGTTGTGTCTATCATGAAGGGACCCTACAGAAGGCCCACCTCCCACCCTGAGCCCTCAGGAAAGCTGCACCTCTGTCCTCTCCAGGGTGCACTGTCCCTGTTCTTGCTGAACGCTGGGTGCAGCAGGCGCCCCTCCCTCCTTCTTCACAGAATGTCCCTCCTGTGACTCCGTGAATTTTACTCTCCAGGGTGGACCTTGGGCTTTCAGGAACCTACTAATGATGGGATTTCCATCCTTGCTTTGGGTATTGGGAAGTTCTCAGACCTGTTTAGAGCCAACACTGATGACTGTGTGGAATGCTGCACCTCGTTTCTACACACGCACAGCTTTTCTTTATTTTATTTTTCTTCAAACTAACGTCTTTACTTATAGGTTTTGAAACCACTTTGAATTCCCTTAAAAATGAAGTGACGAAGAAAATTTAAAAGGAAAGCCACCTTGGTTAATTATTAACTAGTGATTTGAACAGGGGTGTGTATTTATACCTTTATAAAGTATCTTATAATTCACTCATTGGAGAGAATTGGAATAAAGTATATTTATACAGTAATAAAATATCTTTTTCTTACTGTTAGGAATTCATTGAGGGTGCAAAGGATTAGGTTACACTGATTGCATTTGTTAGATAAAGTTCCTCTTACAATTGTGTCCCGTCTTCAAGAGGCGAGCCACACTGAGCCCCCCTCTCACTCCCTACCTCACCTTTGTAATAGCACATCTCTGTCTTCATTTTAAAATTAAGTGCACTGGATTCCTGCTTCTCCATTCTCGTGATGCTTTACTAAGAAGAAAGTGTTCCACTTCCATCCAGGTTAATACAAAAGATGTAAAGTCTCCATCTTTTTTAATGGCTGAATAGTATTCCATGGTATACATAAACCGCAGTTTGTTAATCCATGCCTGGGTTGTTGGGCATGTAGGCTGTTTCCACATTTTGTCTATAAATTGAGCTGTAATAAACAGTCTAGTGAAAATGATAAAGTGATATTTTCTTCTGGGTAATTAATAAAACATCTTAAAAGTATCTGCCTTGGGGAGAATTGGAATACCTGCTTCTCTTGTTTCATCTCTCTGGGATGTTTGAATAATCCAGAATGAAGCTTCAAGTTAAGCAAAATACTTCATGAAAATCTTATGATTTTTTTGAGAGTTAAGTGAAAGAAGTTAATCTAAAAGGCTAGGTGCTCTATGATCCCAAATACGGGAGGTTCTGGAAAAGGCAAAATAATGGAGACAATTAAAAAACAAGCAAACAAAAACCCAGTGGTTTTAAGTGCTGGGGAGGGAAGGGCGGGGAGCATCAGAGGAAAGAAGGGCAGTGGAACTGTTCCTGGTGATACCAGACCGGGGGGCACAGGTCAGGACGCATCTGTCCAAACAGTACGGACACCAGGAGTGCGCCCCGTGTGAGCCATGACCCTGGGGAGGACGCCTCAGTGAAGGTCACGGGGTACAGCCACTCTCCCCTCCCGCCTGTGACGCTGCAGGCGAATGAGGGGAAGGGAGACAGTAGCTCTGTGTGTACTGTCCACTCAGTCTTGTTGAGAACCTAAAGCCGTAGTAAAAATAAACTCTATTAATTTAAAAAAATAATAAGAATTTAGTATCCGTTACCCTTTAAAAATTTGGTGTTGCTGAAATACCAGCTTTTATTGTAGACCCTAAATTACCCAAGAAAAGAAGCAAAAACCTTGCCTTGTGCAGAGACGCCAGCTCTGGGTAGCGCGCTCGGGCCAGGTGCCTGGTGGAATTACACTGTTATACCTTATTCTCTCTAATCACAGACCTCACCTCTCCAGATGAGTCCCACTCCATTTTCTTCTGTCTTGGTTAAAGCATTGATTGGGGACCAGAACATCATGTTCTCAATTTCATAATACACCTTCCTCCTGGAGACAGACCAGGGGCAGAGACTCTCCCACACGATCAGGTGTCATGCCCAGAAAGGTTACCCTCACACTCAGGGCTTTTGAACCATAAATAAGTAATAACTGTAAACAAGTACTCTGTGGATAATTATTCAAATGCTGAACGGAGAACCTGTGAGCCATGGCTTTCCAGACAATTTGTGGCCCTGGATTTTCAGTCAGGAAGAGCTCATCAGATGTCCTGACACTGGCAGCAGAGCGGGGATGAATGTTCATTACCCTTAATTGGTGTTAAGTGTGAGCACCCTGCCAGGGATTGCCTGTCACCTTGCAGATCTCACAAGCGTCATTAACGTGACTGTTTACACTCCCTGTAAGGAGCAACTTAGAAATATTACAAGCATTGAGCTGGAAGCACTCAAAAAATATTTGCATTGTGTAATATTGCCCGCCTTTGCACAAGCGACAATATATTTTCTCCCCGTAACGGGCAATGCTGCACATTTTGAGCCTTGCATTGCAATTTTTGTTTAAGGCATTATTGCCTGCAATCTCAGTTCATTTGGTGCTAGGATGGTACGTGGGCATTTTTTATATCAAAATTTCAATCTGAGGACTGATCGGCAGGTTAATATTATAGCAAGCACACCCTGGGGGGACATAACGGGATGGTTGGATTTTAGGACCTAGTAAAATAGTTCTTTACGCCAAAATGGGACTAGTTTAATCAACAAAATGACTTGGAGCCAATGTGCCCTTTCGTGGCGTCTCAGTTTATTTGAGTGATATACTCCACCAAACTCTTACCATCCCCATTGTGCACTTGTCTTTGTTTCAGATAGTAATGCCAAATAGTATCTTGTTTTTCTAGGAACAGAATTTGATCTACCCTGCTCTGCAAATGAATGAAATCAAATACATCTCAGTATTTTTGTAAGTATTTAGAGACCCCAGAATGATTTCCCTTGAGATCACTGTGGGGTAGATTACAGGCAACTGTCTTCCGATGTAGCATCCTGTGTGGCCACCCCCCTTTCCCTATGTGGGTTATGACAGCTCCTGGAATGAGACTTTGGTGAGGTAACAAAGCTTACACAGGGAAGGCTGTGTGGTGTTTTCTGTGTGTGGCATTTTCCCACATGGAGACAGTGCTTACAGCTCCCCAGACGCCAGCCCAGCCACCTGCCCTGGGGTGAACACCTTGTATGGCTGTCCAGGAGAAGGGTCATTGCTGGGGAGCTCCTTGTGTGGCCGTCCAGGGAAAGGGTCATTATCCTCATTCCATGGTCGGTAAAGCAGCTCTCAAAAGACTAAGCCATTCACTAGCAGTGCTAAGGAAAGGTGGTGATTACCATGGAGGGAAGGCCGCCTGTCTGGATTCATGCTTTTTCCTGCCCTCCTGGGGGTCCCTCCCCCACCTGCTGACACTCTCCCTCTGTGCAGTGGAGGGGAAGTCCTAAGGTGGCAGGAAGCACAGTCATCCCTCCAGGGTGGTGTGGCTGCATCAGGGGGCTGCTCTGACCCCTGAGAAGTGCCCTCACAACTGCAGAGGAACCCACCACCCACGTCCCCAGGTCTCTGCCTTGTCCCTGCTTAGCACAGCCCCACAGTGTAAGCCTCAGTGCCAGAGGGCAGCTCCCACGCCTGCATCCCACAGCTCTTCCAGAGGGCACTGAGCGTGGGCAGGTGTCTGACACGAGGCATGAATCAGAAAAAATAGAACAAAAATAAAGTGTTCTCTCTAACAAGATCTCCAATGGTAGTGGGTTAAACATGCACTGGAGAATTAACCAAATATTATTTTTGGCTTTTTTTCCAGAACCATTTGATTTTTAATATTTTCCCACTTACTTAGATTGTAAGATTTTCAAATACACACACACACACACACACACACACACAAAAAAAAATCCTTTTTGACCCAATATCCCCAAAAGCTAGTACCCCATTTCTTCTCATCTCTTTCCAGTAAAACTCCCTAAAAAATATGTAGCTACACTTGAGTCTCGGGAGCTCCTTCTCCCCCTCACTCTCATATGAGCTCCATCTGGGGCTCTGTCCCGCCATCCTCTGGGGACCTTCCTGGTAAAAGAACCTCATGCTCTACTGTTGAAGGTACCTGGTGGCAGTCAAGGCCTCAGAGTTTACAGGGATTTCATCCCGCAATACATCCAATTATGCGGAGATTTGGGAGGAATCTTAACAAGTAAGTGTAACACATAATGAGCTGGTTGCATATATATAGTCTGAAATATTTTCACCAAACTGGTTAATAACACAATAACTAAGAAAATGCCAGGAAGGCTATGCCAACCAGTGTGATAAAAATTTGTCAAATGACGGTAAGTAGCTGGACAAGCCAATTAAAAACACTCAGTGGGGAAAAGATTCCATATTTTGTAGTTCTAGAAGTTCTATGCCACATTAGAGATGAAGATTTAATGAGCAAGTGTCTCAATATAGTAATAAATAAATAAATAAATAAATATATCTTTAGGAAAACAAAAACTTTTATGGCCTTCTCAGCTTTTGAGTCTTTAATGGCTAAATATGGCTTGCTATGTGGTCAAATCTCACCACAGCATATTTTTGGGTATCACCACAAAGGGTGTCTCTTGCAGTACCATAGAGACCTTATGTGGTATTGACAGTTTAAAATATTTAACAAGTGGTTCTTTGTGGACAAAAGTTGATGAAATGAACAACTTTTTCTATAATACGGATCAGTTTTATCCTTACCTTTCTGTTTACTCTGCCCTTTTAAAATTAATACAGTTGCCGGGCGTGGTGGCTCACACCTATAATTTCTGCACTTTGGGAGACAAAGGCAGGTGGATCTCCTGAGCTCATGGGTTTGAGACCAGCCAAAGCCAGAACAAGACCCTATCTCTAAAAAATAGCAAGTGTTGTGGCAGACACTTGTAGTCCCTGCTACTCGGGAGGCTGAGGCACAAGAATTGCATAAGCCTAAGAGTTTGAGGTTGCTGTGAGCTGTGACACCACAGCCCTCTACCAAGGGAGACAAAGTGAAACTCCATTGAAAGAAAGAAAGAAAGAAGGAAGGAAGGAAGGAAGGAAGGAAGGAAGGAAGGAAGGAAGGAAGGAAAGAAGGAAGGAAGGAAGGAAGGAAGGAAGGAAGGAAATATAGTTAAACAATATCTGCTTACTTCTTATTTTGTTCTAACTAAAACAGATATTTTATAAGAAAACCTTACTACTTATCACTATCATTTGTGGTCTTTAGTAGTATAGAAATAATTGTCTTTCTTTGTGACTTAAAAAATCAAATCCTTGTTAAGAATCACTATATAAATTATTATTTTCCAAAATACCAGCAGTGAGAACCTGTTGTTATCTGCAAAATAATTGTCTAATCATTTTTGCACAATGATATTCCAAATTTTGGATTTACAAGTATGTTTTGATTAAGGTTCATTTGCCTAAGTTCATTTATGTTCTTTATATTTCTTATCTTTTATTTCCAATTTTCAATATTTTATTTTTTTCTCTATGATGTGTCTTCTTAAAAATAATTTAAAATTTATTTTAATAATAATTGCATGCATTTACCGTGTACAATATGAAGTTTTCAAATATCTAAATATTGTGTATTAACTAGATAAAGCTAAACAACATAGGATAACCTATGGGGAAAACATTTTAAATTTATTTTTTTATTCCCTTGATTTAACACACATATTGTAAGAGAAACATCAAAGCAATAATATCACAAAAGGCTTAAAACAAAAAATACAAAGAGTGAAGAAAACATAAGTTTTAACATAAATTTCCTACAAGCTTATTAAAAAAGAAAAACGTCTGCATTTTTAAAATTACATGTCTATTTTCTCCTCATATAAACTCTATACTCGTTCTTCATGGATTAACTTTGTTTTTTTTCTTTCTTTCTTTTTTGAATTCAGCATATTGCCTTCTTCCTTTTAAGGTAATATTTATTGTAATTCTTTCTGTTCTAAAATAAAATTTATTTCAGATTTCAGTTGTAGTTATAAAAGTTCATTCACATATCTTATTACTACCAACAATATGTACGAGTCTTCTAGTTTCACCTCAAAATTCAATGAAATTACTGTTCATAAAAATTCAAGGGGATAAAATTATCCACTGAAATCAGAATGCTAAACATTATAAGAATTCTTTTTAACTAAATAACTTTTCTGTTTGAATAATTTATCTTACATTTTCAAAACATTTTTTTATTACACACTTAAATGAATTTATAAGGAATTTTTATTCATTTATGAAATTGATATGCTATCATGGCATGTACAGTGAAATCTCTTCCATAATTCATAAAAGTCACTCACATTGTATAATTTAAAATACAACTCATAATTTCATTCTGTACAGTTATGGAACAGTCAGAAGGGAACAGTTCTGTAGAAGTACTTCACTATGATACAATATAGTCATTCATAAATCTAGACTTTACACACCCGAAATGTGACTATCTTTCCAACAGCAATAGGGGTGATCCCAGTAGAATTATAAAGCTATGAAGCTTGTCATGCAGGCAACATATACCTATAATTTCTGTTTTTCTCAAGACATTATTTTTTTATTACTTTGGCTTATATTTTCTTTATTTTATAGCTTGCCTCTCTTCAATATGAATTTTTTTATATCTCCTACTTTAACTTCTTAGATTCTAGATTACCAATGGTCTTTTCTGTCAAAAGTTTTTTATGTTAAAGTCAACTTTGCCTTCTGCAAAAGTGCTCTTTTCTTTTAGTCTTTAAAAAAAATATTATTGTATAAGTATACCATGGTAAACTATTCAGCTATTTAAAAAAATGGAGACTTTACATCCTTCGTATTAACCTGGATGGAAGTGGAAGACATTATTCTTAGTAAAGCATCACAAGAATAAAGAAGCATGAATCCTAAGTACTCAATTTTGATATGAGGACAATTAACAACAATTAAGGTCATGGTGGGGGGAAGGAAAAGCAGAGAGAGAAAAGGAGGGCGGGGGTGGGCCCTTGGTGTGTGCCACACCTTCTGGGGGCAAGACATGATTGCAAGAGGGACTTTACCTAACAAATGCAATCAATGTAACCTGGCTTATTATACCCTCAATGAATCCCCAACAATTAAAAAAATAAAAAAATAAATAGCACAAATTCTACTAACATAACCATTTTTAAAGATGTAGTGCAGTAATGGTAACTATATGCAAGTCATTATGCAAGAGATCTCCAGAACATTTTCATTTTGCAAAATTGAGACTATGCAACAATTCCACCTTATGCCTTCTGACTGGCCCTTGGTAACCACCACATGTGTTTGCAAATATCTTAGACATCCTGATTTCAAGATCTCTTAGAGATCTTTTAGATATACACCCAGAAGTGAAATTGCTGAATCACGTGGTAATTCAAATTTAATTTTCACATATATTGTTTTCCATAGTAGTAGGTCTGATATTTTATGTTCCCACCACTAGTGCCCAAATGTTCCAGTTCTCCACATCTTTTTCAACATGAATGTGTGTTCTGTTTTGTTTTGTTGATAGTGACCATCATAAAAAGTGTATAGTGATATTTTGTGGTTTTGATTTGGAATTCCCTCATGATTAGTCATACTAAGCATTTATTCATATGCTGGTTGCCATTTGTATATCTTTTTTGTAAAAAAGTCCTCCAACTTTTTTTTTGTTTGTTTTACTTTAAATTTTCATTGTTGTTGAGTTTTTAATATATTTTATCCTATATATATATACATTCCTATATATATATGTATGGGGATTAACTCATCTGATATACAGTTACCAAGTATTTTCTCTCATTCTATGAGTTGTTTTTACTTTTCCACTGTTAAGTGATTTTTTTGCTGTGCAAAATGACTTCAGTTTGATGCAGTTTTTGTTAACTGTGCTTCTAGTGTCATGTATAAGAAATCATTGTCAAATCTGATGTCATGAGGTTTTTGTTTTGCATTTCTTTCTAAGGACTTTATAAATTCAGGTGTAATATTTAGTTTTTCAGGTATGTTTGTGTTTATATTTTACATATAATGTAAAGAAATAGTTCAACTTTTTAATTTTGTACATGGATAGCTGGTTTTTCCAACAGCATTTGTTGACATAATTGTTTCCCCATTGCATAGCTTCAGTACCTTTGTTGAAGATTATTTGACCACATGCACGAGAGTTTACTTGGGGGCTTTCTGCCACATTCTATTGGCCTGTTAGTCTACATGACTATAGTTAGGTTCCAAATTATTTGTAATATCTTTTGATCTCAAGAAGTATGAGGTCCTCAGATCGGTTCTTCTTTCTTAAGGGTGTTTGTTTGCATGTCTTTTTGTTTGATTGTTTAATATTCACTATATGGGATCCTTGGTGGGTCCATATAAATTTTAAGATTTTCTTTTATTTCTATACTAAATGTATTGGGATTTTCATATGATTTGCATTAAATCTCTGGATCACTTTGTCTATTATGGACATTTAACAATAAATTTTCCAATCTATATGCACAAGATTATTTTCCATATGTCTGTGTCTTTAATTTTTTTTTAGCACTATTTTGTAACTTTTAGTATAGAAGTCTTTAACTTCTTTTGATACATTTATTCCTGTGTTTTTTATTCTTCTTGATGTTATAGTAAGTGAGATCTTTAATTTCCTTTTTGGATTGTTCATTTTAAGTGTATATAAATGAAAGTTACTTATACACATTGAGTTTATTTATTGAAACCATCAAATATGTGTTTTGGATCTAATAGTTTTCTGTGGAGAATTTTCTAAATAAACAATAATGCAATCATTAAGTAAGTGAATTATTAATTTATTTATTGTTTCCTTATTTGAGAGACTTCTATTTCTTTTCTTGCCTGATTTCTCAGGTTGGGACTTCCACACTATGCTGAATAAACATGATAAAATCGGGCATAGTTTTATTGTCTCTGATCCTAGAGGTAAACAACGTTGTATCACTGATTGTCATATTAGATGTGAATGTACAGCCTTTACTACAGTGGGGTAATACTATTCTTTTCTCATTTGTTGTTTTTTTTTTAATTATGAAATATTGATGCATTGTTGAATTTGGTAGGCTAGTATTTGGGGGGTATTTTGTATTTAATACATATCTAGGAATATCAATTTATAGTTTTCTTTTGCTATTATTGTCTGATTTGGAAATCAGAGTTAAGACTTGCCTCATAGAATAAATTAAAAGCATTTACCTTCTTCTTTTTTCTTTTGTTGTTGTTTTCTGGTAGAGTTTGAGGATTAGCATGAATTCTTCAAATGTATGGTAGATTTCTCCATTGAAATCAGCTTGAGTTGGGCTTTCTTTTGTTAGAAGCTTTTTGATTACCAACTCAGTTTAAGTATTAGTTGTAGGTTTGTTCAAATTTTTCATGTTTTATAATTCAGTATTGGTGGGTTATTCTTAGATATTTATCCATTTCTTGCAGGCTCTTTAATTTGTTGGCATATATCATTCATAGCGATTTATTGTGATCCTTTGTTAGTTTTGTGACATCTATTTAATATCTCTTCTTTAATCTCTGATCTTTCTTGAGCCTTTTCTCTTTTTATTAATCTAACCAATTTGTTATTTTTGTTTTCTTTTCCAAAACCAATTATTAGATTTCTTTTGTTTCTTTTCTTATTTCTCTGTTTGGTTTATTTTTCTCTAGTCTTCATTATTATCTTCCTTCTGCTAACTTTGGGTTTTATTTGTTCTGTTTTTATTCTGGTTCCTTGAGTTGTAATAATAGGTTTTTTTACTTTAGATTTTTCTTATTTTTTAACGTAGTCATTTATCACTACAAAATTCACTTGTAGTACTGCTTTTGTTGCGTCTCCAAATTGTGCCAGAGCATTTGTCTTAAGTTCTCTGTTATTTTATAAATCCTCTGTGACTTCTTTTATGGTCACTGGCTGTTCAATAATGCTTTGTTAGTGAATTTTTTTTCTTTTGCTATTGTTTTCTACTTTTATTCTATTGTGGTCAGCAAATATATTTATTATTTCAAAATTTTTATATTTGTTAAGATTTGTTTTGTAGTAAATATGTAATCTTACCTGGAGATGTTTTATGATCACTTGAGAAAAATGTGATCTTTGCTGTGGGGTTGAGTGTTTTATAATCTTTGTTAGGTCTAACCAATCTACAGGGTTGCTTAGATATTTAATTTACTTATTTACCTTTGGCCTTGTTGGTCTAGCCATTGTAGAAAGTGAAGCATGTGTCACTATTTCTTTCTTCAATGTTGTAAAAAAATTTTTGTATATTTTTGAGAGCTTGTTGTCTCCCTATTAAATTGACTCTTTTATATCATATGATGTCTCTCTTTGTCTCTTGAGACAGTTTTGGACTAAAGTCTGTTTACTGATATAAGTATGGCCAAATGTGTACTGTTTTGGTTACTATTTACATATAACATTATTTCCCACCCATCATCCACAGCCTATGTATATTCTTATATCTAAAGTGAAGGTCTAATTGATACCTCCTTTCTTTCTTTCATTTCTTGGTCTATTCATCCACTCCATAACTTCTCTCTCTCTATTTTTTTTTTTTTTTTTTTTTTTGAGACAGAATGTCACTATGTCACCCTTGGTAGAGTGCCATGGCATCATAGCTCAAAGCAAACTGAAACTCTTGGGCTCAAGCATTTCTCTGCCTTTGCCTCCTGTCTTTGCCACCCAGAGTTCTGGGATTACAGGCATGGGCCACTGAACCTGGCTCACCCTGTCACTTCTTGAAAAGGAAGTTTAATCAATTTATTTTAAAAGTAATTACTGATAATGAAGAACTGGCCATTGCCATTTTGTTAATTTTTTTTTTTTTTTTTTTTTTTTTTTTGTATATCTTCTTGCTATTTTGCTAAAGCATTTCTCTTTTGCTACCTTCCTTTTTCTTTGGTGGAGGTTTGTTCTGAGACCTTTCTCATTTTCCATTCTGCATCTTCCTTATGATTACCATGGAAATTGAGTAAAATGTTTTGTAATTATAAACATCTATTCAAACTGATAACTTAAAATGATTACATTTAAAAATTCTACTGCTATACATCTGTCCTCTATGCTTTAATGCAACGAATTATACCTTTTTTTATTAAATAATAGCTGTGTACATTAATGCAATCATGGGTTAATATGTGTTGGTTTTATATACAATTTGAAATGTTTTCATCAAACTGGTTAACATAGCCTTCCTGGCACTTTTGTACTTATTGTGTTAAGACATTTACATTCTACATTTTGTAAGTTTCACATGTACCAATATAAGATGCAGCATAGGTGCAGTCCACCAATTACCCTCCCTCC
>CAUYPK010115482.1:0-13009 GCA_963574355.1 Loris lydekkerianus | reverse complement strand
GTGAGATACGTGTCGGCCCCAGAGCTCTGGCTTTCCCTGAATAAAGCCTCGTGTGTTCTTGCATCAAGTGTGGTCTCTCGTGAGTCCTTGGGCGCCGTGCCGTCCCGAGATTTGAGTGAGGGTCTCCCTTCGGGGGTCTTTCAGACCCAAGGAACTGCATGTAGCCAAGCTCTTAGGAAGTCACAGTTGCAATGAGTTTCTAGACAACTACAGGGCTCTACCAGCCCTGGAACAAATTCCACACACTCCCTGCTTCTGAGTGTCACGTAGTGTGCATGTGCAGTGTGGGACACCTAGTTAGCCAGAAGTGCCAGGGGAACAAAGAGGGAAGGTAGCCTTTTACTTTGACTTTGGAGGCTGCAAGAAGAACCATTTCTTCCACCAAGGCTCACACAATGAGGGATCCTCAAGATGTGGACAGAGGGTCCCCAGGCTGGGGAAAAAATAAGAAGAAAAAAGAAAAAAGAAACAACACAAGAGAAATGCCCACCAAACACATTTAAGACAGGACTGAATCAGGTCTGAAGGGCAAGTCTAGACAGGTCAGATGGGGTGGCAGGAACATGGGGAGGAGCTCAAGGCCAAATCACTTACTTGCCCTTATTTCTCCTTGTGGAAAGAGTAAGCTTAAGTGGACATAGAGGCAAAGGGAAACTATTTTCCAATATCCTGGTCAGTGAGCAAAAATAAGTGTAGGTAGGGAGCATCTGAATTTGAATCAGTGACCTGTGGATCACCAATCACATACTTTACTCCAAAACAACCCGAGTTCCTATGAGCATGTTTGGATTCTGAACTTTAATGCAGGGAGTCAAGTTATTATGCACAGCCTGCTGTCACCTCTGGCAGACTGTGCCACTACAATTGGTCACCCTTCTGACTTGCCCACAGCTTCATCCAAACCTTCCTCACCTGCCTCACACCCTCCCACCTCTGCACATCTGGCCACTGACCACACCCACAGCCCAGCATGCCATGTTCCCTCAGTTACATAATGAAGGAAGGCACTAGCTTGTGTATGTTCAATGTTAACCACTGAAATGTTGTTTAGAATTACAAATACATATTGTTGTTGGTTCCAAAACAATTTTCCAGCCACTTAGAATCGCTGGATGTTAGGATGGATATTAGCAGGGGATTCCCCCCACTCCTAAAATGGAAGTTCTCAGATTCTTCCTCAGTCCTACTAAGTCAGAATTTCTAGAGGTAATCTGTATTTTTTTTTTTTTAACAAGATTTGTCAGTAATCCTCAGGCGATGTCAGATTGTATAACCTCTGAGTCAGCGTGTTCCTCCATAAAGTAAGAGCAGCTAATTAAGAACTTCTGAAACACATGCAGATTATTAGTAGCAGGACCATAAATTGTGCCATAACACTGAAGTCACCTGAGAGAAGTGACACAGACAGGAATAGTTTTGGTACTTCAAAATACATGAAACAAAATCTGACCCAACAGACACTTGAAGTATTAGTAGTAAGCAGGTGAAAAAATCAGGAAAAAGGGGCGTCCTCGATTTGGCAGTACAGCAAAAGGCCAGTAGGGGGCACCCGGATTTGAACCGGGGACCTCTTGATCTGCAGTCAAATGCTCTGCCCCTGAGCTACACCCCCTTGCCTAACAGTTGCTCCGCCACAGTTTATTTCACCTGTGTTACCACACCCAAGGATTTTACAGGGTATTATGAATTGTATTCATTTCCAGCCAGTCTATGGAAATCGGCAAACCACCACAAACTGACCTGAAACCATTCTTCACGACCTGAGTTCTCCCTTCTGTTCCGCAGAGGGCCCCACCTGCCTAATGGACACTTTTTCTACTCTGAAGCCATAATCCTCACCGCAGCCTCCCCTTCTCTGGCCAGCACAGGGCGTCCAAAAAGGCAGCTCCATCCTTTCTTCCTCCCTTCTCCCTCAAGCTAGCTGCGTGGCTCCATTGTCCTCACCCTCCCTCC
The DNA here is from genome assembly GCA_963574355.1 of Loris lydekkerianus. Lineage (NCBI taxonomy): Eukaryota > Metazoa > Chordata > Mammalia > Primates > Lorisidae > Loris > Loris lydekkerianus. Next base: position 11,056 of record CAUYPK010115482.1, on the reverse strand, counting down.
TGGCTTTCTCTCGCATCTCCTTTCACATCTCACATCTCCTGTCACATCTCACGTCTCCTGTCGCCTCTTCCTGACCCGCCTGGTCTAGGCAGTCTCCTAGGGACTTGGCAGAAACCAGGGGAACAGGTGGAGAGAAAGGCTGCAGCCCCTAATCCTTGAAGCAGTGTTATTGGAATATAATTTACGTCCTATACAATGTACCCACTTAAAGTATACATTTTAATAGTTTTTTATATATTCAAAGGTATGTGCGACAATCATAGAACATGTTTATCACCTCAAAAACAAAAACAAAACCCACCACCAAAAACACATACTCTTTGGTTATAATCCTATCCTCCCACGCTCCCCCAACTCCCCAATCCCTGCCAAGCTTCCTGCTTAAACCATCACGAATCTACTTTCTGTCTCTGTAAATTTCCCTATTCTGGACTCTCTTGCCAGTGGAAAGTTAGGTTATTGATTTAAGGTCTTTCTTCTTTCTAAAAGCTATAAATTTCCTTCCAAGCACTGTTTTTAGCTGTAGCCCATACGTTTTGGTATATTTTGCCTTTATTTCCATTTGTCTTAAAAAGTGTTTTCTGATTTCCCTTTTGATTTCTTATTTGATTCATTTGTTAATTTAAGAATGGTGCCATAGCTCGTGCCTGATAATCCTAGCACTCTGAGAGGCCCAGGCAGGTGGATTGCTTGGGCTCAGGGTTCAAGACCAGCCTGAGCAAGAGCTAGACACCCTCTCGACTAAAAATAGAAAAACTAGCCAGGCCTGGTGGCAGGTGCCTATAGTCCCAGCTACTGGGGAGGCTGAGGCAGGGTAGCTTGAGCTCAAGAGTTTGAGGTTGCTGTGAGCTATGATGCCACAGCACTCTACCCAGGGCAAGAGAGGGAGATTCTGTCTAAAAAAAAGTGGTGTTAAATTTCTGCATATTTGTAAATTTCTCTTTTTATTCCGTTATTGATTTCTACTCTCATTTCACAATGGTTGGAGAACTTATTTTGCATTATTTAGATGCTTTTAAATTTATTTGTTTGTTTTATGACCTAGCACATAGTCTGTCTTAGAGAATGGTTCATGTGCATTTGAGAAGAATGTATATGCTATTATCATTGGGTGGAGAGTTCTTCAGATGTCTGTTAGGTCAGATTTTGCTTCATGTATTTTGGGGCTGTTATTAGATGCATATGTGTTTATAATTGTTATTTATTCCTGATAGATTGATCCTTTTATTATTATAAAACATTCCTCTTTTTCTCTGGTACTATTTTGTGGTTTAAAGTCTATTATGTCTCATATTAGAATAGTCACTCCAGCTTTCTTGTGATTATCATTTGTGTGATATATTTTTCCATCCTTTTACTTTCTATTTGTATTTGGATCTAAAATACATCTCTGTAGACAGCATATAGTTCTATTTTGTTTATTTTACCTAACAGTCTCTTCCTTTTAATTGGTTTGTTTAGTCCATTCATATTTAATATTATTATTGATATAAATGAGTTACTGTCTGCCATTTTCCTTCTTGGTTTTTTTTGGATCTTTTATTTTTTTCTCTATTTCTCCTTGAATGCTTTCTTTGGCATTAAGTGAATATGTTCTAGCATAGCAGTTTAATTTCCTTAATGATTTTTATATTTTTAAGGATTTTCTGTGGTTACTCTAGGACTTACCATGTATATCTTAACCTATCATATTCAGCTTCAGATTTATGCTAGCTTAATTATAGTGAGACACAGGAACATTACTTCTGTATAGCTCTATTCTCTTTCCTCCCTTTTGGTGGTATTATTGCTATATGTATGAAATCTATTAATGTTACAAACTTGACAATACATTATTATAATTATTACTTTGCCACTCCTATTACTTTCTTTAGTCCAATACATTTTTGATGTTATTGGAAAATATTTTACATTTCTGTGCATTATAGCCTCGACAATACATCTTACATATATTATTTTATATAATTGCTTCTTAAAAGATTTAAGAGAAGAAAGGAGAAAAATACATATTTAGACCATCTTTTGCAAGTACATAATTACTATTCCCAATGTTCTTTGTTTGTTCTTATAGATTTGAATCACAATTTAGGGTCACTTGCTTTCAGCCTGAAAAAATTCCTTGAGCATTTCCTGTAAGGATCTACTATCAACAAATACTCTTGTTTTTATTTACCAAGGAGTATCTTTATCTCACCTTCATATTTGAAAGATAGCTTTGCTCGATACAAATTCTTGATTGACAGATGTAATTTTCTTTAATGTTGGTCCTTTCAAGATGTTATTCCATTACCTTCTGGCCTTCTCTGAGAAGTGAATTGTTAATCTTATAAGAATTCCCTTGTAAGGAAGGTCATTCATCTTTTGTCTCTTACTGCATTGAATATTTTCTCTTTGTCTTTTGACTTCCAGTGTTTTTGCTAGGATGTGTCTCTTTGTGGATCTCTTTATTATACTTGGAGCTTATTGAACTTCCTCGATGTGTAGGTTAGTGGGACACTTTTAGCCATTATTTAAAAAAAATTTTTTCTCTTTTCTCTCTCGCCTTTTAGGTATACCCATTATGTGTATGTTGGTAAGCTTAATGGTGTCCTAAATTTCTTGAGTCTCTGTTCATTTATCTTTATTTTTTTTTTCCTCTATGTTCTTCAGATTGCATAACTACAATCTATCTGCTATAGACCAAATGTTTGTGTCCCCTACTCCCAAAATTCATATGTTAAAGCCTATTCCTCTGGTAAAGTTGTGTTTGGAATTGGGGCCTTTCAGAGATGATTAGCTTATAAAGGTGGAGCCTTCATGAACAGGGTTAGTGCCCTTATAAAAGAGGCCTCAGTAGCTCCCTCTTTGCTTCTACTATGCAGGGAGATAGCAACAGGATGGCATTCTGTGAACTAGGAGGTGGGCACTCACAAGACACATGATTTTCGACTTACAGCCTTCAGAACTGTGACAAATTTCTGTTGTTTATAAATATGAATTAAAAAATAAAATACTAAGCCCTCTGCTAGCTGAATGGACCTCTTTCAGCCAACAGGACCCTAGAAACACCTTAAAACTGAATTCCCAGTTATGACAGTATAGGAGAGATAAAGCACAATCACATGCCTATGATTTACCTTCATAAATATTCATTACTTCTCCTATAGCTTGATGAATATGAATTCTTAATTACTCACTCAGTATAAAATATGGTTTCCTTTTCTCTCTTCTTTGAAGCATGTGCTCATAGCTTCTGACTGGGGCTCTGCTTCCCAGTCTGCTTGAGTAGACACCCAGCAGACTATTACCCCTTATGAGAAGCAAAGCTCTCCTTTTTCCAAAGCATAAACCTCATTAATTATTTTTAGTCATCATAAGCCACCCAATTTGTGGTATTCTGCTACAGAGGTCCAAATGAACTTTGATGCTATGTATCAAGTTTGTATCATTCTTTCTTATGCCAGTTAAAATCCACTGAAATCTACTGCTGAGCCCAGTTAGTGTATTTTTCATTTATGTTTTTAATTCCATAATTTCCATCTGGTTCTTCCTTATACTTTCTCTTTATCAGTATCTTCTATTGTTGCAATCTTGTCACTATACCTTCTACTTCTTTAATCATTATTTATTTTTACTTTTTGAACACATTTATTAGTAGCTATTTTGGAGTCCTTTTCTGTTAAATCCAGCAACTGGCCCATCTCATTGGCAGTTTCTGATGCTTGCTTTTATATCAGAGTATGTCTCTTTGCATGTTTTATAATTTTTTGTTGTAAGCTGCTTGCCTTCCAGAGCTTGTTATGCTTGTTCACTTGTTCATATGATTAGTAACAGGCTGGATTCTTTTAGTAACATCCGTTTTCCCACTGCAGTTTTAGCCCCCGATGTTGTTCCTCAGAATGGTGCTGCGTTAGGTATGCCCATGGTCATCTTGGGATGACAGTGGTTTTGGCAGGTCTTTTTATTTCTTTTCCTAACTACGCCCAGCTGTTAAGCTCTACTAGTTGCCAACTGATTACTCTATAGTTTCTCCTGGGACATACATTGTTTACAGCCTAATGTGGTCAAAATTGGGCTCCTTGGAAGAAATTGTTCTGCAGGGCTGTGTTTGAAATTTGTTCTGACCCCCACTTGTCTCCTTCCCCACTTCTAGCCAGCCTACAGTTTAGCCTTCACATTCATTGAATCTAAAATTCTATTCATTCTATTTGCTGTTCTCCAGTTCCTAGAAGCATGCTATCAATATGCAGACACATTGCAGTGTCCTGTGGGATGATAACTAAGTTCTCTGTGGACTAAATTATGGCACTAAGGTAGAGTTAATGACCCTCTGGGGAAAGGCAGGGAAGATATAACTACTAGTAAAAACAAATTGCTTCTGATGTCTTCTGCTCACTAGCATTGAGAAAAAAAGCATCCATTACATCAGTATTTAACTTGGCAGATGGACTTAAGTTACCATGTAATTATTACTTATAATCCATTGCCACTGTCTAAGGCCTGTCTATCTTCATCACTAAGTTAGCGGACACTTAAATTGGCAAATGTTGGGAATGCCTGTCCTTGAAACATCTAAATCATTAATGATAGCTTTCATTTCTGAGACTTCTTTGGAAATATAGCTTTGATTTTATTTTTAAATATTTTTATTGTGGTAAAATACATAAAATTTATCATCTTAACTATTTTTATTATACAGTTCAGTGATATTAAATACATTCATAATACTGTGCAACCATCACCACCACCCATCTCCACAACTCTTTTTGTCTTGTATAACTGAAACTCTCTACCCATTAAACAATAATACCCCACCCCTGCTGCCAGCAACCACCACTGTACTTTCTGCTTTTATGACTTTGATTACTCTATTTCATATAAGTGAAATCATAAAGTATTTGTCTTTTGGTGGCCGATTTATTTCACTTGCATAATGTCCTCAAGGTTCATCCATGTTGTAGCAGGTGTCAGAATGTCCTTCATTTTAAAGGATGAATACTATTCTATTGTATGTATATACCACATTTTGCTTAACCATTCACCCATCATGGACATTTGGGAGGCTTCCATGTTTTGGCTATTGTAACAGTGCTGCTATGAACAAGAGTATATATATATATATATCTTTGAGATCTTTCTTTCAATTCTTTGGAGTATTTCTCAGAAGTGAATTGGTAGATCATATGCTAATTCTATTTGTATTTTTTTTAGGAACTGTTATACGGTTTTCCACAGTGGTTGTACCATTTTACATTCCCTACAATAGTGCACAAGGGTTTCAATTTCTCCATATTCTTGTCAATACTTACTTTTTTCTGTTTTTGTGACAGAAGCCAACCCTGAGGGTGTGAGGAGGTAACTCACTGCAGTTTTTATTTGCATTCCATGATGATTAGTGATATTGAATATCTTTTCATGTGATTGTATCTCATTTGGTTCTTTTGGGGGGAAATGTCTATTCAATTTCTTTGCCCATTTTTGAATGTGATTATTTTGTTGTTGCTGAATTTTAGTAGTCATCTATATGTTAATAAAATTATTAATTATTAAAACATTAAAATAATTTACAAGCATTTTCCCTCATTCTGTGGAGTAACTTTTTACATTATTGATAGTGTCTTTTTTTTTTTTTTTTTTTTTTTTTGTCAGAGCCTCAAGCTGTTGTCCTAGGTAAAGTGCTGTGGCATCACAGCTCACAGCAACCTCCAACTCCTCGGCTCAAGCAATTCTCCTGCCTCTGCCTCCCAAGTAGTTGGGACTACAGGCACCCACCACAACGTCCAGCTATTTTTTTGGTTGCAGTCATCATTGTCGTTTGGTGGGCCCAGGCTGAACCGGCCAGCTCAGGTATATGTGGCTGGCGCCCTAGTCGCTTGAGCCGCAGGTGCCGAGCGGATAGTCTTTTTACACACGAAATTTTCACACAATCCAATCTATCTCTTTTTTTTCTTTTAGTGCCTTTGCCTTTGGTGTCAGATCTAAGAAATCATTGCCAAATATAATGTTGTAGAAGTATTACTGTATGTTTTCTTCTAAGAGCTGTATTGTTTTTGGTCTTACATTTAGATCTCTGATCCATTTTTGGGTTAATTTTGGATATGGTGCTAAGTAAAGACTCATGGTCATTATTTTACATTTGGATATCCAATTTTCCCAGCACTGTTTGTATAAAAGCCTGTCCTTTCTGTATTGAATGATGTTGGCACCTTTGTCAAAAGTCATTTGACTCTATATGCAAAGGTTTATTTGTAGGATCTCTTTTCTATTCCATTGGTCTACGTGTTGTCTCTATGCCAGTAACACTTTGTTTTGATCACTGTAGCTTTGTAGTAAGTTTTTTTAGGAAGTATGAATCCCCCAGCTTAGTTATTTTTCAAAATTCTTTTGGCTATTTGGGGTCCCTTGAGATTTCATAGGAATTTTAGGATGGATTTTTCTATTTCTGCAAAATAAATAAATAAATAAATAAAACCTTGGAATTTTGATGGATATTGCATTAAACCTGTAGACCACCTTGGGTAGTATTAACATCTTTATAATATTAAGTCTTCTGATCCCTGAACATGGAATGTGTTTTCATTTACTTACATCTTCTTTAATTTCAGCAATTGATTGCAGTTTTCATTGCACAAGTCTTTCACCTCCTTGCTTAAATTAATCCCTAAGTATTTCATTCTTTTTGAAACTATTGTAAATAGAATTATTTTCATAATTTCATTTCCAGGTTGCTCATTGTTAGTGTATAAAAATATAACTTTGTGGAGATAAGAGTGACCTCATCTTAGATGTTAATCTCCTATGTGATCCCTGACTAGCCTCCAAGATGTCTATTTGATGTAGTATTCCTCTCTATGAAGGAACACCTTGTAGGAGACTGAGCACCAGGCTTGTAGAAGTGGTCACCAGTTCTTGAGGGAGGCGCTGGGAGCAGGACAATCTCTGAGCCAGCATGGAGATGTTTTGCAGCCCAGAGACAAGCCCTCAAGCAGCTGAGTGCTTTAATGAGATAAGATCGGTCCCTTGTTAGCAAGCAGGTGTTGGACCTTGAATATGTGTAGTGCACCGGGGTGGGAGTCAAGCCCATGGGGAAAGAGCATGTAGTGACCATTAAGCACGTGATCCTAGTACATGGGCCCCCACACCTGTTGTATAATGGTTCAATAAAATGTCACTGGCAGGGGTTACTTGGGGCTTCCTTGCACCTATGGGAAGTCCACCTCTTGCAAGCATTTGTACTTCTATCCATGTCCTGGCTGTTTTATTCGCTCACTGATGGGGTGCCACAGTGGAACCGACAACACCTATTCACTGTGATCTTCACATTTACTCCAAAACAACCTTTGATGCTATTGCATACATGACAGACTGTGATACCTGTAGCATTTTAGTCTTCTACACATTTCTTCCAAGCACATATACTTTTTTCTCCAGGATATACACGCCCTGGGTCTGGGGGATTATGATGCAGAGATCTGCCTCTCTTGTGTCTGCCCAAGAACACTTTTTTGTTCATACGTCCTCCCAATAAATCACCCTGTATTGACAAACTGGATTTGTCTTCCTTGTTCTTTGGTTCATCTCCTGAATTTGGGGGTCACTTTGCATATATAGCCCTTTCACAGACCAACCGATTATTATATGTTGACTTTGCATCCTACTACTTTGCTAATTCAGTTACTAGTATTTTTGTGGAAACTTCAGGGTTTTCTAAATATATGATCACATCATCTGTGAACAGAGACCATCTGACACCCTCTTTTCTAATTTGTATACCTTTTATTTCTTTTTCTTGCCTGACTGCTCTGGCTAGAACTTTCTGGACTATGTTGAATAGAAGTGGTAAAAGTGAGCACTCTTTTTTATTCTTGAGTTCAGAGGAAACACTTTTAGTCTTTTACCATTGAATGCAATGTTTGCTACGGGTTTTTCATGTATGGATTTTATTATATTGAAGTAGTTTCCATCTATTGCTAATTTGTTGAATGTTTATTAATCATGAAAGGATGTTGAATTTTATCAAATGTTTTTTCTGCATCAATTGAGATGATCATTGTTCCTTTATTCTCTTAATGTGCTATATTACATTGATTTATTTTCATGAGTTGAACCATCCTCGGATTCCAAGAATAAATCCCACATGGTCATGGTATAGAATCCTTTTAATATGCTGCAGAATTTGGTTTGCTGGTATTTTTTGCTTTTAGGATATTTGTATTAATGGTCATAAGGAATATTTTTCTATAGTTTTCTTTTCTTGTATTGTCTTTGTCTGGCTTTCCTATCAGGATAATGCTCACCTCATAGAATAAGTTAGGAAGTGTTCCATTCTCTTCAATTTTTTGGAAAAGTTTGAAGACTGGTGTTAGTTCTTCTTTAAAAGTTTGATAGATTTCACCCATGAAGCCATAATGTCCAGGGCTTTTCTTTGTTTAGAGATTTTTTGATTACTTACTTAATCTCCTTACTAATTACAGATTGCTATATATTTTGCATTGGATTTTTTATTTTATCTTCATGAGTTTTGTGTTTCTGTGAAACTGATTTTTACTATTTTATAAGAGGGAGCACCTATCTTACCACAACAACCTTTACTCATGGGTGAGAGGGGCTAGCATGCAGGTTTATCACATTCTAAGTATATTCATTCCAAATGAGCACTCAAAATATATGAAATATCCATCATATTAATGGGGGTAGGACATCTACTTGGCTAATCAGGCAATAAAATGCCATTTATCACTTGTTCTATAGATAGATTCCATTCTCACTAGACTACTGTGGCATTCTGGGTGGCCAGAAATTATTGTGAATTAAGACTCAATATCCAAAATAACCCTAAAAGCTGTGAGTATTACTCTTTCTACAATGAACAGTTTTTTAGGTAAACAGCTATAGGTACTTTTGGGAGAGGCTAAAGGGAAGAATCCTATAACATATTTATAATTTTATTTTAAACAGTGCTATGAACTAAATGTGTCCCCACAAAATATATACATCAAATCTCTAATCTCCAATGGGATGTACTAAGATGTAGAGGCTTTGGGAAGTAATTAGGTTTATATAAGGCATGAGGGTGAAGCCTTTGAGATGAGATTCATGTCCTTGAATAATAATAAAAACAAACTAGACTGTTTTCTCTTACTGTCCTTTAGACACTCAGTACTCCTCTTCTGACATCAATATTTTTTCCCTTACACACCAAGCAATTCTTCATCTACACCATCAAGGTGTGTAATAATTCAATAACTGATTTATTCTGACACTTTCTACCTGGGGATAGCATCAAATCTCACAGGTTAAGGCTTCAGTCTCACAAGACTGACCCCACTTCAGATGCTGATTTCAAGTCCCAGGCTGTGACCTGGGCTTCTGACCAACAGCTATAAATCAGTGTTCCCACAACCCCCTCCTTAAGTTCAATAATTTGCTAGATGTTTCACAGAACTCAAGGAAATGCTTTACTAATGTGTACCTATTTATCATAAATGATAAAACTCAGTAACAGCCAAATAGAATAGATGCACAGGACAAGGTATAGAGGAAGGGGTACAGAGCCTCTATGCCTAATCCAGGCATGCCACCCTCCAGGGACCTCCAGATATTCAGCAAACCGGAAGTTTTCTGAACTCTGTCTTTTGGGGTGGTTTATGGTGGCTTCATTATATAGCCATGACTAATGAAGTCATTGGCCACTGGTGACCTCAACCTTCATCCCCTCTCCCTTTCCTGGAGGTCAGTGCCATAGTCCCCTCACTTTCTTCTCCCTACTCCTAGTAACAGTTTTCACAATGTCAACGTTTCACAAAAACAGAAAATGGCAAGGGCTAATTTCAACTAATTGGCAGGATGTCAAAAATCTCTCAGCACTAGCCAGCATGGTCACTCACACCTATAATCCTAACACTCTGGGAGGCTGAGGCATGAGGATTGCTTGAGCTCTGGAGTTCTAGACATGAGTTAATGTGTTATAATATATTGATTTACTTTGATGAATTGAACTATCCTTGCATTCCAAGAATAAATCCCACATGGTCATGGTGTATAATCCTTTTAATATGCCTGAGCAAGAGCAAGACCTTGTCTCTACTAAAACTAGAAAAACTATCCAGGTCTGTGGAGGTACACACCTGTAGTCTCAGCTGCTCAGGAGTCTGAGGCAAGAGGATCACTTGAGCCCAAGAGACTGAGGTTGATGTGAGTTAGGATGCCATAGCACTCTAGCCTGGGCAATGAAGTGACACTCTGTCTCAAAAACAAAACAAAAACAAAAAACTCTCAGCACTAAAAGAAACCTAGAGACCTAGGGCAACGCCTGTGGCTCAGTGGGTAGGGCACCAGACCCATATACTGAGGGTGGTGGGTTCAAACCCAGCCTCAGCCAAACTGCAACAACAACAAAAAAAAAAATAACTGGGCATTGTGGCAGGCACCTGTAGTCCCAGCTACTCAGGAGGCTGAGGCAAAAGAATCGCCTAAGCCCAGGAACTGAAGGTTACCGTGAGCTGTGTGATGCCACAGCACTCTACTGAGGGTGATAAAGTGAGACTCTGTCTCTACACACACACAAAAAAATAAAATAAAGAAAGAAACCTAGAGACCTATACTTTTTTTTTTTTTTTAAGTAGGAACTCAACTTTATTGCGTCAAGCAGCTGCTTATATAAAGTGTGGGGAAGGGGTGGGGAAAGAAAGCGGGGGATGAGGTGAGTGACAGGGTTGGGCCAATGGCATGGTACCACGTTGGCTGTATCTAGGTAGAGGTAGTTTCAGGCCGGGCCTTGCTGAGTCATTGCTACGCAGAAGTAGCTCGATGGATCTACTTCTAGTCAGGCTCGGGAAGTTGCACTAGGCCTCAGGCACATGGCAGGGCCCAACAATTCCCTCTTTTCTGGGGGGGAATTTTTTTGTTTTTTGTATGGTGGATTATAGACCTATAATTAAAAAAAAAAAAAAAAAAAAAAAAATGGTTAGAACTAATGGGCATCAAGGAGGTCAGAGTCATTCACCCACCAACAGCTTCCTGGTTAGGGAAATGATCACACCCCCACTGGACAATGGCTGCAGCCCCGAGGCCTCCA
>CAUYPK010115479.1:0-10343 GCA_963574355.1 Loris lydekkerianus | reverse complement strand
TTCAGAAAATTAATGAAATAAAAAGTTGGATTTTTGAAAAAGTAAATGACTTTTTCAAAACTTTTTTTTCAACTTTTGACCACACTAACTGGAAACAGGAAATTAAAAACTCTAGTAACCTCAATTATAAATGATAAAGGTGAAATAACAACAGATGCTACAGAGATATAAGAGATTATCACTGAATACTACAAGAAACTCTATGCCCATAAATTTGACATTATGGAGGAAATGGATCAATACTTGGAAACACACTCTTGTACTAGACTTAAGAAGAAACAGACTTTCTGAACAGACCAATTTCAAGCACTGAGATCAAAGAAGCAATAAAATATACCCCCACCCTAAAAATGCCTAGGTCAGATGGCTTGACACCAAAGTTCTATCAAACTTTCAAAGAGCAGCTTATACCCATACTGAAAAAATTATTCCAAAAAAATTAGGAGGGAGGAATCTTCCCTAAAACATTATATAAAATAAACATCACTCTGATTCCAAAACCAGGAAAAGATCCAATTAAAAAGGAGAACTACAGACCAATTTTACTAATGAATATAGTTGCAAAAATTCTCAATAAAATCCTAGCCCATAAATTACAATTTAGCATTAAAAAAATTCATATATCATGGCTCAGTGCCCATAGCACAGTGGTTAGGGTGCCAGCCACATACGCCAAGGTTGGCCAGGTAAAACAATGACAACTGCAACAAAAAAATTGCCAGGCATTGTGGCAGGCACCTATAGTCCCAATTAACATGGGAGGTTGAGGCAAGAGAATTTGTTAAGCCCAAGAGTTGGAGGTTGCTGTGAGCTGTGATGCTACAGCACCCTACAGAGGGTAAATAGTGAGACTGTCTCAAAAAAAAAAAAAAAAAAAAATCATACATCATGATCCCAGGGATATAAGGCTGATTTAACATATGCAAGTTCATAAACATAATTTACTATATCAATAGCAAAAGCAAAGATTATATGATCTTCTCAATAGATGTAGAAGCATTCAGTAAAATTCAACATCCTTTTCTAATTAGAACTCTGAAGAATATAGGCATACGTAGCACATTCCTTAAACTGATCAAAGCCCTGTAACAACAAACTTAACAGCTGCAATTATACTGAATGGAATAAAACTGAAAGCTTTTCCACTCAGATTTGAAACAAGAAAAGGTTTGTCTTCTATCACCACTACTATGGTGACATGTATTTAATATACCATGCTCATGGCTGGCAAGAATTAATATTGTTAAAATGCCTGTACTTGGTAAAGCAATCTACAGATTTGATGTAATCACCATTAAAATACCATCATCATACTTGCAAGATTTGGAAAAAATTCTATACCTGAGAATTTAACTATTTCAATAAACTGACAAAACAGTAAAATATTTTCGAGTGAAGAAGCACATATAATAACACATACACTAGAAAATTAATTATTTTAGATTAATTTATAGGGTAGATAAGACAGGATTGGACTGGATCTTATTTATGAAAAATAAGTTGTTGAGAAAACTATTAATGCTAGCCTCCAAGAAGTCTTTAATAATCTGAGACATGATTGAAAAACTAGATACTAGAAAGATAGATTGCTGTTCTGCTTTTTTTGTGCCACCTGAGTTGGTGATTTTTCTATGTTTTCTAATTATTTTCAAATGTGTCAAACTTTTGAAACATGTTATTTTAAATACTCTATTTCTGCTTACTGTTTTTAACTTGTTTTTCTCATTGCTAAGTTTTTTTTCCATGTGAAAGGTTTAAAATGAATTCTTTTTTCATAGGTAAGTCCTTTTCCTGCTACAGTTTAAAAAAAAACAAAGTTTTTCTTTCTTAAGCCTATGATAATGGAATGGCCATGAATCTTAAGCCTTAAGACCCTTATCTCAAGTTTTCCTCATGCATCTAACTTCCGGGTCTCTGCAATTCTCTTCTTGCAGACAATTATACTTAAAAACTATGTCTTAGAACTTATAGTCATTCAATACTAATGTTCAAACAGTATTGAATGTTCCTCTTTTGAAATAATGAACTATTATTTCTTTATCTGATGTTCATTAATTTGACCATTTTGATCATTTAAATACTTCTGCTTTTTATTCTGTTGCTTTTTATTTTAAATTCTTTTTATCATTTCTTACCTTACTATGAAAGCTACTAAGATATCCTCAGGTATTCTCAGATACCTAATTTTTAGGTATCATTCTTTATTTTGATACTTAAGTGAATTACTATAGAAAATAGAATTATCTAGGATCCATCTCAAAATTTGGTCTCTCTTAAAAATACACCTATTCATATTTCTTTTTTCTTATTATCCTGTCATTGAATTGATAGTATTTATAATTTATCTATCTAATGATACCAGATCTATACTATTACATTACCTCAGAAAGTTGGAATCTCTCACTTCAATACCTTTAGTCTCTTCTGTCAACTTTCAAAAAAAGTCAAGTAATTGTTTTTTTGTTTTTTATCTTAACTGATAGGTTCAATGTCTGTCAACTTAGAAAATGACCTGTGTAGTTATACTGTAACATGGGGGAGGAATATGGATGTTCATGTTCTAAAAACACTTGATATGTGAGGCTGGCCAGTTTACTGAGCAAGTTCTTCCTTCCTGGATTCTGTAGGATGGAATCCCCACAAATGACCTTGACTGACCTACAGATTCTTCTGGAACAGATGGGTAGCCTGCCCTGTGCCATGCATCAGATTGGGAATGTCAAGGTGAGGACAAGTAGGACAAGATGGAATTTTTGTTAACAAGAAATATTTTGGTATATGTGAAACTTAGTAAATGTGGAATGTAAATGTCTTAACACAATAATTCTGAAATTGCCAGGAAGGCTATGTTAACCAATGTGATGTAACTGTGTCAACTGATCTGTGAAACTAGTGTATGATGCCCCATGATCATATCACTGTACACAGCTATGATTTAATTAAAAAATATATATATTTTGGAAGTCTGAGATACCAGGAAATTATTGACAATCTGATTGTTCCGAGGAACCCCTTATAATGCTGAGAACATCAGTTCTTTCCTAGAATGCGTGGAAATGAGTGATTCTCTACTGTCTCCATCCTTTTGGATTATAATACAAGGGATATGTTTCCACACAAAAATAATGAAAGACATAAACAGGATTACATAAAAGTCTGACTTTTGGTATTAGGGAATCTGAGTGAAGAGTTTTATTCAGATGTGTAGAGTGTCCTGAGACTTCCCAGAGAGAAAGAGTATATTAAAGTGGATCTAGAGAAGTAAATTGAGTTAATTAAAGGAGAATGGGAGAATTCCAGGCTAGAAAAGGAGTTTTACTGATATAAAGTAGATCATATTTTAGGATATGGTTGAAAATAACTGAAAAGTGAGAATAAATGCCTTTGAGAGAAAATGGGTTATGTCAGATTCAGGTGAGAACGTAAGTGGCTAAAGAAACTGCATCTTATTCTGTATCCTTGCAGGATGTCCTGGAACAGGTGGAGGCCTACCAAGCTGAGGCCCGTGAGGCTCTGGCTTCAGTGCCCTCTAGTCTAGGGCAATTACAGTCCCTTCTGAAAAGGGGGAAGCACCTGGGTGTGGTGGTTCCTGAGGCCCATCAGCTCCAGCAACAGGTGGAGCAGGTGCAATGGCTAGAGGAAGTGAAGCAGGCACTGGCTCCATCAGCCCAAAGGGGCTCTTTAGTCATCATGCAGGGGCTGTTGGTTATGGGTGCCAAGATAGCCTCTAGCCCATCTGTGGACAAGGCCCGAGCTGAGCTGCAAGAATTGCTGACCATTGCAGAGCGCTGGGAAGAAAAAGCTCATTTTTGCCTGGAGGCCAGGTGGGGCCTACCTTTCCTCATCTATTTTCAGAGATTGTGGGTGTTCCTCAGTACGGTTTCTCTGAGTGATCTTGAGTACCAGAGTTTCAGTTAGGCATTTTCTAAACTCTAACGAAGTGATAGGACATGTCATTCATTCCCCCATCTATATCACATGCCAATCTTTAAGTGTTATAAAGCATTAATTGAGAAAATATTTCTTACCCTGCTCAGTACTTAGATCATGAGTATTGAACTTGACTTTGTGACCTTCTATGTTTCGTAGTTCCTTGGAATTGGAATGTTGTTGTTTCTAAATCTGACAAACTTTATATTATTTATGCTTTTTGTGTTTAGTATATGCTTGTAACATTTAATAATAGATTTCCTTTTTCTCAAAAATTTTTAGGCAGAAACATCCACCAGGTACTTTGGAAGCCATAATACGTGAAACAGAAAACATTCCTGTTCATCTGCCTAACATCCAGGCACTCAAAGAAGTTCTTAAAAAGGCACAGGCTTGGATTGCTGATGTGATTGAGATTCAAGTGAGAACCTTATTTCCTCAATTGGGTTTACTAGAAGGTAAAGGTTATAGATCAGAGAGTTCCAAGGGAACTGAAGATATGGGGATAGTAATAGAGGGAATAGAGGAACTTGAGTATGGATTAGAGCTGAACAGAAACTTATCAATTGGTAAAGAACACAGATAAAGCAAAGTAAAACAGAGTAACTGGCCTCACTGAAATTTTAGATTCTAAGCCATTAGAATTAGGAGTACAGAGAAAGCTGTTTTTAATCTCACTTTTTTCTTTCAGAAAAAGTTTTTCTGTTCTGTGATTATTTAGCATACCCACATTACTCAGGAAAAATCTAGACCATAGTTTAACTGAACTTTCTCTTACCGTAATTCAAGAACGGTGACCACTACCCTTGTTTGGATGACTTGGAGGGCCTGGTGGCTGTGGGTCGAGACCTACCTGTTGGGTTGGAGGAGCTAAGACAGCTAGAAGTGCAGGTACTCACAGCACATTCCTGGCGGGAGAAAGCTTCCAAGACCTTCCTCAAGAAGAATTCTTGCTACACACTATTAGAGGTGAGGCATGAGACCCTGACCCACAGAGTCTGATATGTATGGCCTGGCTATTGTGAGATGGCTCCTATGAAGTTTTATAAAATGCCCACCAACATGGGGCAGAAGAGGGCATAGATGTGGGAAAAGCTCAGTTACTTCCCTCTGTCTGCGTCAGGTTCTATGTCCATGTGCGGACGCCGGCTCAGATAGCATCAAGCGCAGTCGGTGGATGAAGAAGGAGCTGGGCTTGTATAGATCTGATACAGAGCTGCTGGGGCTGTCTGCACAGGACCTCAGAGACCCAGGCTCTGTGGTAAGAAGCTTGGCCCAAATGGGAATTAGTCAGCTACTAGGTATCTCCCTAAAATGGAGTACCTGGGTAATGACAGAGTATCTGAGCCAGATAACCATGGAGGTCAGTTCTTATTTGGGAGTGGGAGTTAATGGTGCCAGAGAAGGGAAAAGATACCTGCTGACTCGCTGTCTCTCTGTTTTGGACATGGTAGATCGTGGCCTTCAAGGAGGGAGAACAGAAGGAGAAGGAGGGTATCATGCATCTGCGTCATATCAATTCAGCCAAGCCCAGTCCACTGGCATCATCAACTACAGCCTCTTCTGCAACTTCTATCTGTGTGTGTGGACAGGTGCCAGCTGGGGTGGGAGCTCTGCAATGTGACCTGTGTCAGGACTGGTTCCATGGGCAGTGTGTGTCGGTGCCCCGCCTTCTTAGCTCTCCAAGCCCCAGTTCCAACTCATCTACCCCTCTGGCCTGGTGGGAGTGGGACACAAAATTTCTGTGTCCATTGTGTATGCGCTCACGGCGCCCACGCCTAGAAACCATCCTAGCACTGCTGGTAGCCCTGCAAAGACTGCCTGTGCGGCTCCCTGAGGGTGAAGCCCTGCAGTGCCTCACAGAGAGGGCTATTGGCTGGCAAGGTCGTGCCAGACAGGCTCTAGCCTCTGAGGATGTCACTGCTCTGTTGAGACGTCTGGCTGAGCTTCGCCAACAGCTACAGGCTGAACCCAGGCCCAAGGAGGCCCCTGCATACCCTTCAGCCATTCTGACCCCCTCTGACCCTCTCAGAGAAGGCAGTGGCAACATTTCTAAGGTGAGCTGCCCAACCCAAATCTTGTCATATTTTTATTTTCTAACTCTAGCCCTTCTGTGGACTTCAGCCTTGCCTCTATCTACTAGTTGTAAGCTTTCTGTGTCCTATCCTTCCTGTCCCTCTGTCCCCTACATTCTGCTTCTCGCTGGCTGCCTTAGTTTAGTGGGAGATAAAGGGTTTTAAGTTTTGGATTAGTAGAGAAAGGATGGGGTCTGGTTCTTCAGTGTAGTTACCCTTAGCCATTCTTGCTCTTTGATAGGACCAAAGGTTGTTGGAGAATAGAGACAGCAAGAACAGTCCTAGGAAGAAAGCTGCAGGGAAGGGTTCAAGTAAAAAAGGTAAGTCCGGGTATGTACGTCACAAAGTGACCCATGTAGTTCTTACCTCCATTAGTGGTGGTGAGAATAAGACTAAAAATAGCTACCAACCCAGTCTGTCCCTGCAACCCCTTCAGATCTGGAGCTGCTGTCCTCACTGTTGCCGCAGTTGACTGGCCCTGTGTTGGAGCTGCCTGAGGCAACCAGGGCCCCGCTGGAGGAGCTCATGATGGAGGGGGACCTGCTTGAGGTGACTCTAGATGAAAATCATAGCATTTGGCAGCTGCTGCAGGCTGGTCAGCCTCCAGATCTAGAAAGAATCCGCACACTTCTAGAAGTAAGTTGGGGACACCAACAGGGCAGGAGGTCAGGCTAAGCACACAGGGAACCCCAGCCTGAACCCTGGCCCAAAACCTCTTTCTGCTTGTCACTATATGATTATAGCTGGAGAACCCTGAGAATCAAGGGACTCGGACAACCAGCCAGGCACTGGAGAGGCGACGGCGGCGACGGAAAGTGGATCAGGGTAGGAAGGCTACAAATTTTATTCAAGAAGAGCTGGAATCAAAAAGGTCCCGGAGTTCAGGGATTAACCCTGTGGAGGGCCAAGAGAAAGAACAGTTTGAGGGGGAGGTAGAACACGAAAAGATGTTCTTCAAACAAACCACAGATCATAACTCCATCTTAAAAGGGAACCAGAATACCTTACAACAGAAGGATTTATCCCCCTCCTCTGCTTTTCCTTCTTTAATGCCTTTCCTACATGTCTCCTACCCTCTTCAAGAGTTGTGACAGGTGCACAAAAGCTGTTTTGTCGTGGTGGTGATTTTTTTTTGGTGTTGCTTTTGCTTTACTTTTAATATAACTGTCTCCTAGCCAAGATTGAAGAAAGAGTTTGGTTGCTATGTAGAGTTTGTTATTTCAGATTTTTTTTTTTTTTTTGATAGCCTTATCCCTTGGTTTCTGAAGCCTATGCCCTGTGTTTCTCATCTCTGAAGTCTTTTTTGTTAGCAGCATTTCTGGAACTAATATGCGGAAATGATTTTCTAAGCCAGTTTTATTCTTGTTTGGATAGAGGCAGATAAACTTGAGAAAGGCTAAGTATATCACTCTATTTCATATTTTTTTCACCTTTGTTTCTATACTTTCTTCTTGTTCTTACCTCTTTTAAATATTTTAGTGCTTCAAGACTTCCATTTTCATTCTGCCTTCTTTTATTTTCTCCCTTGGTTCACATTGTAAAAGAAGACATTGGGTATTGTAATTATTTGTTATGACCAAAAAGAATAGAGTAAAACAAATTCTTTGCTCCAGTTGTTGTCTTTTTTTAATTTGATTCTTTTGTTAAAAATAAAACAATGTGGTTTGAGACTGTGGGTCTGATTTGTACTTGCTCAAATATAGGAGTAAAGGACTGAGGTTGACACACATTCCAATAGCATGGCTGAACATAATTTTAATAGCTTGTGGGGAGGCAATAGAAGGTACAACTGATATTTACAAAACACATGAGATTGAGGCCAAGGTTTAGTTTTCCCTGTTTGGATGTCCAGTTGACCTAGCACTATTTATACAAAAATGATCCTTCTTCACTTAATTGTTTCATATTCTTTCACTGAAAATTTGTTGGGTGGACTTTGTATATCTATGTCTGAGTTCCTTGTCCCATTTCATTGTTGTTTGTGTCTGTCCCTTTTGCAATGACACAATGCCTGATTATTGTAGTTTTTCATTAAGTCTTACAGTAATGTAGAATGATTTCTCTTTATTTTTCAAATTGTTCAAGCTACTTACTATCAACCTCCTTTTCCATATGCAATTTGCATTGAATATACTTGCCAGCCTTTGTTTTCTTTTGAATGGTGAATATAATTTCTAATTTAACTCTGTTGTAAGAATTAAGTGAGAATAGTGTATATCTTTTATACCATTAATCAGTTTAGGCTTCTGTGTTGTCCTGGAGGGACTGATTAATAGACTTTTATTTCCTAATTCCTTTCAGTAATCAAGTACTGTCAACCTGGATTGAATCTTCAGTGCTTTCCCACCTATACTTGTTGACTTCAGCCAGAACTGAGTACACTGTTTCTGCCAGAAAAATTTTTGTGCCTGTACTTCTTGCCATCCTTTCCGTAGTGTGTCTTTTCAAGTAAGATAAACTGGGGTAGCCTGTAATTAGGTCTGTTATTAAGAAAACTATTTTCATATTTTTAGATATTTGTTAGAGCAACATCTTACCTGAGGTACCAAATTTTTTCTCAGTCCATTCCTAACAAAGTAGTTGAGTTTGATCATTTTATAAATTTCTTGGTCACAATTATGGAGGCTAGAAATTAAAACATGGTAGTCGCACATTTTTTTTGATGAAACTGCTCTGCTTCCACAGGGGTGTCTTGAGTGCTGTTTTGTCACTTTGCAGATGTGGAAGGGCAGAGGAATGTAGTTCTTCCCATCCCTTTTATAAGGTTGCTGATCCATTCATGAGGGCTCCACCTTCATGATTTAATCACCTCCAAAGGTCTCACCTCTTATATTAAAAGTACCACGCTGTTTTATATCTGAACTGGACTTCTGGAAGGAACACAAACATACAAATCATAATATAGTTGAACTACTAAATGGTAAGCTAAGTAGAATATTCATCTTCTTGAATTTGATAAAAATATATTGAAATACCTAACATGCTGGCACAGATGTGGAGAAAGGGAAACACTTTACACTGTTGATGGGATTGCAAACTAATACAGCCACTTTGGAAAAAAGTATGGAGAATCCTCAACTTAAAATTAGACCTCCCATTTGATCCTGCAATCCCACTTCTAGGCATCTACCCAGAAGAAAAAATATTTTATCATGAGAATATTTGCACTAGATTGTTTATAATAGCTCAATTTACAATCACCAAGATGCAAAAACAATGTAAATGCCCAACTGGGAATGGATTAACAAGCTGTGGTATTAACATGTACCATGAAATACTATTCAGCTATAAAAAAGATGGAGACTTTACATCTTTTTTATTACTCTAGATGGGAGTTGGAACGCATTCTTCCTAGTAAAGTATCAGAAGAATGGAGAAGCAAGAATTCAGTGTACTCACTATGAATCTAATGGAGGCAGGGGGAAAAAGAGAAGGGGAGGAGATTGTTGTGTGTCCTGTTGGACATAATGTAAGAAATTTGGCACACCTCTTGGGTGCAGGACACAAGTACAATAGGGAGTCTACCTACTATGTAAATACTATTACCTACGTGTTTGTACACTCACATTAAACTAAAATTAAGAAAACTCACCTGGGTGATAGGGTACTTTTCCAGCCCTAACTCAAGCTATTTATCAAAACTCACTTACATCCTCTTAAAATTTTTAATTAAGATAATAAAAAACATGAAACTGATGATTTTTAAATTCACAATAGTGAGTGAAGTTTATCATTGATGCTACTGGTATAGAGTCACATGTTAGATTCAAGTATTTTCTGTGTAGTGACTGGAGATGAGTATTACACAATGAATAGCTATAGGCTTTAAACACTATCTTTACATCTGCTTTGCAAGTTGTCTTTCTACTTCATACTTGTTTTTACTATCACTCCAGTTAGTAACTTAGCTGGTGTTTACATTAGTTTTTATTGAATTTGTGTTTTCTCAACTTATTAAAAATATTCTTGCCATCCATAGACTAAATATTTTTGCCCTGAAAATTGCTGTGCTGAAACCTTATCCTCAGCATGATAGTATCTGGGACCTGTGGGAGGTGCCCGGGTCATAAGGATGTAGCTGACGTGAGTATGATTAATGTCTTCATAAAGAGCCCAAAGATACCCTTTTCAACTGTGTAAGAACACAGCAAAGTCTATTGCAGGGGTGGCAAACACGCGGCTTTCGAGCCACATGCGGCTCCCGGCCAAAATGAATGCGGCTCTTTGCCTCTTATCATTATTTTGTACACTGTGGCTCTTTGCCAAGTTTGGATTTTGTTATGCTGCTTCTGAGGAGGGACCTCTGAGGAGAGATCTCTGAGCGCGTAGTCCCGCCCC
>CAUYPK010115474.1:0-19259 GCA_963574355.1 Loris lydekkerianus | reverse complement strand
CATCGATCCATGAATGGATTAATAAATTGTGGTATATGTACACCATGGAATATTATGCAGCCTTAAAGAAAGATGGAGACTTTACCTCTTTTATGTTTACATGGATGGAGCTGGAACATATTCTTCTTAGTAAAGTATCTCAAAAATGGAAGAAAAAGTACCCAATGTACTCAGCCCTACTATGAAACTAATTTAGGGCTTTCACAACAAAGCTATAACCCAGTTACAACCTAAGAATCGGGGGACGGGGGAAAGGAAGGGGAGGGAGGGGGAAGTGGGTAGAGGGAGGGTGATTGGTGGGATTACACCTGCAGTGAATCTTACAAGGGTACATGTGAAACTTAGTAAATGCAGAATGTAAATTTCTTAGCACAATAACTAAGAAAATGCCAGGAAGGCTATGTTAACCAGTGTGATGAAAATGTGTCAAATGGTCTATGAAGCTAGTGTATGATGCCCCATGATCATATCAATGTACACAGCTATGATTTAATAAAAAAAAAAACAAAAAAATAATAATCCAGAATGGGTACTCTGATTTTTGTCGACAAGGAAAATGGAGAACCAGCCACTCGTGTGGCTCCTAAATATGGGCTGAAGTTGAAGTCTAGACATTCAGTCAAAGCTTTAGATGGGAGATCTCAGGTTTCAACACCACTTGTTGGCAAAACGTTTGATGCACCGCCAGACCTACCTAAAGCTGCCAGAAAGGCTTTGGGAACTGTCAACAGAGCTACAGAAAAGTCAATAAAGACTAATGGACCCCTCAAACAAAAACAGCTAAACTTCCCTGCAAAGAAGGTGACTGAGAAGACCACTGCAACAAAAAGGTGTGTTCTTGCTGCAGATGACACCTATCCAGAAACAGAAAAATTCTTTCTTTTCAATCCTCTAGATTTTGAGAGTTTTGACCTGGATGAAGAGCACCAGATTGCAGACCTCCCCTTGACTGGAGTGCCTCTCATGATTCTTGATGAGGAGATAAATTTTGAAAAGCTGTTAAAGCTGAGTCCCCCTTCTCCTGTGAAGATGCTCTCTCCACCATGGGAATCTGATCCGTTGGCAGTCTCCTTCAAGCATTCTGTTGACCCTGGATGTTGAGTTGCCACCTGTTTGCTATGACATAGATACTTGAAATTCTTAGTGCTTTATAGCTAGTGTGTGTTTGTATTAGTAAAGCATTTCTTTAAGATGTTAAAAAAAAGAATGTTAAATAAATGGCATCATATACCATATGGTGTTTTGAGCTTGGCTTTTTCCACTCAGCATGATTTTCTTGAGATCTACCCTTCTTATCGCATGTTCGATAGTCCAGTTCTGTTTAGCTCTGAGTAGTATTTCAAGAATTTAATTTAAGTTGATGAATGCTAAAATGCTCTTTCTTCAATAAGGCACTATTTGGATAATGCTATCCTAACTCAGAAGTTTGGATTAGCAAGTAATTCCACCTGGTATAGTCTATGCCTTCCATTTAGGCCTCTGTTTTATGCCATGCTTTCCTACAAGTGCATGTCTCAAACAGCAACCCCAGTCCACATCCCACCTTCACAAAATTCCTGGCTGAACCTGGAGTCACCTGCTTTAGTCTTCTCCCCCATGGCTGTCAGAGGATTTGTGGCAGGCTCACCTTCCTCCGTGCTCCTGCGGCATCTTGCACTGACCTTTATTAACTGTGTGTCACTGTGCTTTTCTCCCACATTTGGCTGGGCCTTTGAGGTACAGAGCAGCTTCTTGCAACTCTTGACAATAAACGGCTGGTTCTCAGTAAATATTGGTTGTATTGTTTTGAGTTTAAGTAAATTACGTTACAGCTTCTGACTTTGTTGGCACATGGAAGTCCCCTGGGGAGACGTAAAAAAAATTCTGATATGTAGTCTCACCCTCAGAGACGTCCACTTAATTGATCTGACTTTTAGCTAGGATATTGAAATTTTAAAAGCTCCCCAGATGGTTCTAATGTGCACGCACGATCTGGAACCACCGCCTTGGCCGAGATCAAGAACCACTGTATAAGACAGGATGTAATTTAGGTAGGAGACACCATACAAGGTTGTTCTTATTAACCAGCCCACCATACTTTTCTGTTGTCAAACATAAGCATTTTCTTGCATTTTAATGCTTAAATACTTCTTATTATTAACAAAGTTTTTATGTATGAATCAGAATATGATTTTGTGAATTTTGCCTATCACTTTGATTCTATGGAATACACTCTGCAAGCAGAAAACGTGTGTTCTCTACTCTCCATAAAATTTAAATCAATTCAAAACACATTTCTGAGGCTTTTAATGTAGTCATTAACCAGTGGTTCTCAGCCTTGACTGCACATTAGAGCCAGCTGGGGAGTTTTAAAAATTCCAATGTCTAGGCTGCACCACACACCATCTAAATATGATTCTCTGGGGATGAGACCCAGGTATCAGCAGGTTGTAAAGCTTCCCAGGTGAGTCAAATGTTCAGCCAATGTTGAAAAACCAGTGACCTGAACAAAAACTGTTTCTAAATCAATACTTCCCTAATACAGCTGTATAAACATATATTTTTATACTTTTTGTTTACATAAATTAACTGTTATATCAGTTGGATAAAAATATATAATAGGAATTATCACTTAGTCTATCCTTATGCTCTTAAAAAAAATCTTAGCTGTCATAAATGCATGGCATTGTATTTTATTTATTAACTTTTTGGGGTTTTTTTGAGATAGTCTCACTATGTCGCCTTGGTAGAGTGCTATGGCATCACAGCTCACAGCAACCTCAAACCCTTGGGCTTAAGAGATTCTCTTGCCTCAACCTCCTGAGTAGCTGGCACCTGCTACAACGCCCACCTATTTTTTGTTGCAGTTGTCATTGTTGTTTAGCTGTCTAGGGTTCAAACCCACCACCCTTGGTGTATATGGCTGATGTTGTAACCATTGTGCTACGGGTGCCGAGCCTATTTATTTACTTTCTTTGAGGCAGGATCTCACTCTGTCACCTGGGATAGAATGTAAGGGAATGACCATAGCTCACTGCAGTTTTGAACTCCTGAGCTCAAGTGATCCTCTTGCCTCGGACTCCTAAGTAACTAGGACTATAGGTGTGTGCTACCATGCCCTGTTAAGTTTTGTATTTTTTGTAGAGATCGGGTCTGACTATGTTGTCCAGGCTGGTCATAAGCGATCATCCTGCCTCAGCATCCCAAACTTCTGGGATAATATGTGTGAGTTGATATATTCGACTGTTAATCATTAACTTCATACCCTAGTTTTACAGATGAGAACATCAAGGAATAGACAGACAAAGAGATGTGGGGCCTAGGGTGAAGCATGTCAAATGCCTGGGGCTTGAAATGTAAGAAAGCTCTCATTCTTAGCATTGTGCAAATTATAGGCTGGCATGTTGGTGGGTGTGCCCCCCTAAATTGTATGCCCCAGATGCCTTATCACACCCTAGTCCCAGCCTAGAAGATTATCTGCCTCAAGTCACATAGCTAGAAGTTGAGGAGAGATCAATTTAGGGCAACTGAGCATTCCTCTCTACCATCCCGATAGCAGGAAATACACCTTGTACTAGAAACGCAGAGTACCATCTGCTTTAGCTTAGTGTGGAAGGCTGAAGAGTGCTTTCCCCAAAACTCTACATTCTAACCCCCAAACCCGTAATTATATTAATATGGCAAATGGACTTTCCAGGTGTGATTAAATTAAGTATTTTGAGACGGGAAGATTATCCTGGATTATCTGGTGAACCCAATGTAATCGCAAGGGTGTCTTAATAAGAGTGAGGCAGATGAGTTGGAGTCCCAGGACAAGTGGTGACAGAAGCAGAGGCTGAAGTGATGCGATTGTGGAAAGGAAGCCATGGACTAAGGAAATATGGGCGACCTCTAGAAGCAGAAAAAGAGATTCTCCCTAGACCCTCTTGATGAAACACAGCCCTGCTGATTCCTTGATCTGAGCCCAGCAGACCTGTTTTTGGACTTCTGACATTCTTGAATTGTGAAATAATAAATTTGTATTGTTATGTTAGTAAGTTTGTGGTAATTTGTTACAGGAGCAATATAAAACTAGAATACTTAAACTTATTTGCTTAATCTGATAAAATCGTATTGATGATATTTGCTAACAAGACTTCTTTGATATAAAAATAATTTGGTGATTACCATTTGCTTCAGAAATGCAAGTGGCTGCTTGATGTATAAATTTACTGACACAAACTCATAGGAAACACCTTAACCTCATCTCTCTTACTCAGCATCCGTATTCACTCTGGTTATCTGATGAGGCTTTGGTTTGCTCCTCTCATACCCAAATCTGACTAATCACTACCCTTCTTAAGAAACCCTAGGCGCTATTATTGTTTTTCTTGTGCCAAGTCACAAGGTCAAACAGGCTTTCATCAAGTTTTCTTTCCTGCCAACCCCTACAAGTTGTTAAGACCACAAAAGTGTCAGGTTGAAGTGAGGAAAATTTTAAAAAAGAGAACTCGAGAGGTTAGCTGTAAATGGTTTCACAGTTACTTATTCAACATGGAATAATTTCTATGCACGTGGGAAAAGACACAGGGGTAGATTCGGAATTCAGCTGGCAACCACACCACTCACACATAGTCAAATTTTTCCTTGACAATTCTCTAGGAAGACTCCATGTTGGAGACCAACATATTGCCTCTCAATAGGCCTAACACAGTTTCGTATTTTCCTCCGATGTTGGAACTGATTGCTATTTCCTGGTGGATAACCAAATGAAGTAGTTGGCTCATGTTTAGTTGTCATTTTTCATAGCAAAAAAGAGAGTCATCTAAAATTCTTGAATTGCACTCAGTCTGGTAATTTGTCTATCCTGTGGGAGACACCTGGAAACTGAGCCAACAGAGGAAATAGCTTCTTGTCCTGGGGTGTACACTGATTGGGGCAAATGACAGAATCACCAGCATTATTTAGGATGTTATTGCTTTTTTCTTGCTGGCTGTTCTCGTTTTCTGTTCTCTCTCTCTGATAAGTACACACAACTGAATTTGAAGAATATTAAAAATTAAATGTGACTATGATGCTACTGTCCCATAAAATGAAATTTCCCATTGGAACCTGAAAATTTTTATTTACTAATATAGCATTAGAGATATTGTTGGTGGAAGACAGAATTTAGAGAAATGGTGGGCTAAGAAGATGAGAAGGTAGACTTATTCTGTGAGCCTCTGAGACTTGGAACTAGTACTGGTGGGTGGGAATTGGAGACACAGATTCAATATGTGTAAGAACTTGCTTCCAGTGCATATCTTTTAGAGGTAAAAAAAAAATTCTGGAGAGGATGATCTTCTTACTATCCTAGGTATTCAAGTTGAGATTAGCCGATCACAATGTAAGGAAGAGATTTAAGCATTGAATAGAAGATACGAAAGTCTTTTAAATTGATAGTCTCCACTAAGATATTTACACTTTGCTATTTCTCCAAAAAAGATTTGGTTCTCTCTTTCCAAGAATATAAAATTTCCATAAATAAAAATACATGTCATTTCCTTACTTTTTATTCTTTTGGCAAGATTATTTGATTGCCATAGATACTCCAAAATATTACAGCATGGTGTTTCTTCTCGGATAGGATACAATGCCTTGTTAAAGGGTAGTTTTTCTGTAGGATAGAATTAATACTACATTTTTTTAAATTGTGGGTCCATTCAATGAGATCACGTGTGAATTCCACCAAAGTCTCCTTGTTGTGAAGTCTAAATTCCAACAGACGAGAAGCAAATGAAGGTATTACAGGGAGGCAATTGAGGCTGTCCCTATTTCTTTTCTTTAAAGTAGGTGCCACAACATTTTCCAGCCACTGGGTTTTGTATTTAAGAGACCGTGAAGGAGAAACCTTCTTTAGAGCCCTTCTGGGGCTGGCCGTGGTCCATGCCTGTCGGGGTCTTACTGTGTGCAAATCACACACCCAAGTACATCCAGACAGAGCCCATCCATCACACACTGCCAGTGATGTGGGCAGCAGCGCTGTCTGTAAATCTGGTGAAAATAATGCATTTGTGCTGTGAGATGACATCTCATAATGAGATCGTGATATTCCATAGCATATGATTTGCTATTTGTGACAAAGATGAATTTCACAGTGAGCACAGCTGCTGAGAGGCTGCCTGGCCTGGTGGATGTGTGTGAGGTAAGGCCCCCTCTCAGGCTGGGCAGTCATAACTCTTCTCTACTGGAAATAATTTCTCAGGACTGCCAAGAATGAGTTGCCAGATTGAATTTTCTCTAAGGGCAGCTGAGTATTTAGGCAAAGCAAAATCTCTATAGGAGAAAAGCATGTATGGAAGACATTTATCAATATTCCTTGATTGCATTTATTGTTTATGGTAGCAGAACCCAACAGTCCACAACTGGGGTTCTGCAGGAGACTCCTGTGCTCTCAACTCAAAGTGAAAACCACCTTTATGTTCACAATAAAGTATTAAGAGATATCCTATGATGTTCAGATTCTTACTCTCAGAGTCATAGATGGAGCCATTTTATACATTCATCATTTTAAGAGTCCTAAGTTGTACTAAATGCTTGCCACAGGGACATTGGAATTGAGAGAGGATATTTCAGGGCAGGGGTGCAAGGGTAGACTAAATGTATTAGACACATGTCTTTTGGTGGCCTAGTATGTAAAAATATTCATAATATAAATACTATAAGAACTAGATATGAAACATTCAGATAGTGGTATTGTTACTATCCTGGAAGCTTATTACAAATACAGACTCTTGGGTCCTATCCCAGACCTACTGAATCAGAATCTGCATTCTAACAAGATCACCAAGTGATTCTTACACACATGACAGTTGTATGAGGACTGTGCTAAGTGATGCTTGAGATGTTATAGTATAGTATATGCATCAGCACCAATAATACTAATTATAGAATTAATTCCAAATATGTATTATCCACATTAATACTACTAATTTATAATTAATTCCACATGTATTTCACATGCATTTCAGAATATAATTATAATTATAATTAATTCCACATGCATTTCAGAAATAATTTTCACAATTATTACCAAATTTGAGCTTTCCTATAACCTTGCAAGGTAGGTTGGTGCCATTATTGTGAACTTCTAGTACAAGAAATTGAAATTCATAGTGATTCATAGTTTTGCCCAAGATATACATAGGTGACGTAGGGAGCCTAAATTAAAACTCAAGACTTTCCCCTCATGCCTATATTCCTTTCCCATCACTGTTAGAGCAGGTGCTATGAGTGTGTTTGCTTCTCTCCCAGGAGGAGAGATTATATGAAGTCTCTTTCATGCCCTCAGGTATCTCATCATAAACAAGAATAGGCTTCTAGAAGCAACTGGGGGTACCCATGGTTATTGTGTGTGGCTGAGTCTGTGTGGAACTGCTCTACACAGTGGGAGCGTCTGACCCCAGTCCTGTCAGGTTCAGATTCTGAGAGGTCCCTCATCAAGCATTTCACAGTATGGCTTGATGTAGGATTGACGACACAGGTCAACCCGTTGATACCCAGACCTGTGTCAAACTATTAACTCTACAATTTCTTGAAGGACTCTACTGGTCCAGAAAAATTTCCCCAGCCTCAAACACAGACCACTATAGCAAGCACTCTGTATGTTATACCTCCTCTGCCAAAAGGTGCTTAAAAATGCTTTTGATGTGGAGGGGATGACTTATTAGTCATTAAGGGGCACGTATCATGTAGCTAGTGCTGTAGGAGCCTTTCTGCTTTGGTCCTGGAATTCAGAGAGCCCTGTGACAAAGTGAAGTGAGGAGTGGAGGATGCTAATGAGACACAGGTTGAAAAAGTTCTCCAGCCTTTTTCTGCAGCTCTTGAAAAAGCTGCTGGGTTTGGGCAGCGCCTGTGGCTCAAAGGAGTAGGGTGCTGGCCCCATATACCAGAGGTGACAGTTTCAAACCTGGCCCTGGCCAAAAACTGCAAAAAAGAAAAAAAAAATGCTGATGGGTTTGTAGATACAGAGACATTGGAATTGAGGGAGAATATTTCAGGGCAGGGATGCAAGGACAGACTAAATATATCAGACACATGTCCGTTTGTTGGTCCAGTACATAAAAATATTCATAAATAAATATTTTTGTAAGGGCTTGATATGAAATTTTTCACAAAGAATATTTTGTCAAAGGAAATAAATGGACGTACATTATCTGAGGGATTTTAAACAGAGAAGTAAACTCATTGAGCTTCTCATTTAATATTTTCAATTAACATCTTTGAAAATTAATCATATTATTTATATAATGGGTTAGACAGGCCGTAGAAGAGATTTTAAAATTAAAAAACAGGGTATTTATAATACTACATTTTTGCCTTAACTGAGAAGTGGATGTCGCAGAATATACAAGAACAGTAACGGCACAAATAAACTGATACTAACTCAGAACTTAACCTGTGCTCTTAGGGATCAGGGATCTCCCATTTAGATTTTGGCAGATTCAGTTCTTACATACATAATTCATGTAAGATACTCCCTTAATTGTACACAATCTATATGTGAGTCTTTCCAAACACAGAGCATTCCCTTGGGACACAGAAGCACAATTCTTATGCTCTCCTGGTTCACCATTCCTTGCCTGCAATTCTGAGATGATAAAAATCAAATTGCAACTGCCTTGCTATCCCCTTCCTTCACTCTCCAGAAGCCTAACTATGCAAAAGCTCTCAGGCACAACCTCTCCGGTTTATGGAATCACATTTTGTAATGATGTTATTTATGCTCACGTTTGTCTTAAAATATTAACATGAGATTACTGAGTTCAGTCTCAACTGCAGCCACCCCAGGAGAATGTCTGTCTTCTTACACAGGAATGCTTTTCTTTTCAGAAGCTGACTTGCCTTATGAAGTCTTATCTCTTCTTTCACCGAGGAGGGAAAAGGTTTACTCTACAGCAAATTAGAAAGAAATGAAATGCAATGGAAGGTCTTTTTATAATGCTTTCCCTGATCACTCCCCCGCACACTAGAGAAACGTTCTTGCTCCATGCAGGGCGGACACTTGTTTAGTGCAGACTCCAAAACTCACGTGATCTATTAACGTTTCACCACGTAGCATCTTGGTGAAAGAATTTTTGAAAAGTATTACTTATATAAAATTAGTGATGATTTCCATGAAAACCATGGAAACCATAGGGCTTTCATATGAATGAAAAAATTATCCAAAATTTCAGAGTAGAATAGAAAAGTTGAGAA
Organism: Loris lydekkerianus; assembly: GCA_963574355.1. Classification (NCBI taxonomy): domain Eukaryota; kingdom Metazoa; phylum Chordata; class Mammalia; order Primates; family Lorisidae; genus Loris; species Loris lydekkerianus. The sequence continues at coordinate 10,064 of CAUYPK010115474.1, read as the reverse complement.
TGCCCTATCTTGGCACCCATGACTTAAGTTTTCTCCCCATTTAGGTTTATAGTGAAGATATTACTGTAAATTAGGTACAAATTAGAGGTAAGAAAACTGAAGCTCAGAGAGTTTGGGGAACTTGACCAAGGTCACACAGCTGGCTACTGGCAGAGCCTGGATTGAATTCCAGAACTGATGCTTTTTAAATCATTACATTAGAGTACGTCTCACATGAATTGCAATAGCCAAACAGCACTTGGAGGTTATGAAGCAGAGTGCAAAGCTATTGTCTCCTTCCTGTTTATGTGTTCACACCTTTCTTCTTGTTTTTTCTTCCATTTTGTAAAGTATGCCACTGTCTCCACCTGTTGAAAACCTCGTTCTTATCTTTCAGAGGGCTACTTTACAAACCCCCCTTCTCCCAGTCATCTTTCATTTTCCTCCTTGCTATTAATACTTTGCACAAGGGATGCACAAACATATTTTGCTAAATGAAATTCTGAGAATACAGAAATCCTTCTTTTTTATGCCCTCTAGCAATCCCTTCCCTTAATATAACCATGTTTATTTTTGCTAAGCAAAATATTGACAGTATGTGCTACAGTTAATGCAGTTGTGATATCTCTGTGTAAAACTATATCTCTACTTAGACATATATTTGACCCTTCAACAACAATGTGTTTGAATCATGGAAGTCCATTTATAGACAAGTTTTTTCAATAAATATACTTAAAGTTTTTTTTAGAGATTTTTGAGAATTTGGAATAATTCATATGTAAACCTCAAAACCTAGAAATATTGGGGAAAAAGCTAAGAAAAAGTTAGGTATGCCCTGAAAGTATAAAATCTATGTACCAAGTAGCCTGTTTCATTACTTAACTGCCATGAAATATACACAAATGTATTATGAAAAGTTAATGTTTTTCAAAATGTATGCACCGAAACAATTAAATACTGTACATGGCCCCATTTGCAGTTGAGAGAGAAATGTAAAGAAAGGCAAAGATGCAGTGTTAAGTCATAACTGCATAAAATTAGCTGTAGCATATACTGGCATCATGTTTTAGCTACCTTCTGCTGACGTTGCAGTGAGCTCAACTGTAGCAAATGTGCTCTTCAAATGCCACGTGACAGCGCCAACCTTTGCGTCAACAGTTTGTCTTTTCAGTAAATTGTGTATTGCAGTAAAAAGTTTTGTGTCCTAGTTCTGGCATATTTTTCATCGTGTTTAGTGCAATACAGTAAGCTTTGAAAACAACGCCATAGGAACCATACAAAGGGCCACTAGTGATGTGAAAAGTGTGCCCAAGAAGCAGACAAAAGTCATGGCATTATAAGAAAGAGTTGAATTGCTTGATAAATACCGTAAATCAAGGTCTGCAGTTGCAATCGTTGGCCGTTTCAGATATACAATTCATTTTGTAAACAGAACACATAAACTTACAATTTCTATACATTAGCACAGGACTGTAATGTTGTTTTCTCTTCTGTATAATTTTCTTAACATTTCTCTAGCTGAACTTTTTGTAAGAATACGTTGTATAATACATATAGCATACAAGATGTGTGTGAATTAACTGCTGATGTATTTGGTAAGGTGTCCAATGAACAGTAGGATGTAAGTAGTTAAGTTTGGGGGGAGTCAAAATTTATACATGTCTTTTCTTTCTTTCTGTTTTTTTTTTTTTTTTTTAAGAGACAGAGTCTTGCTTTGTTGTCCTTGGTAGAGTGCTGTGGCATCACAGCTCACAGCAACCTCCAGCTCTTGGGCTTAGGCGATTCTCTTGCCTCAGCCTCCCCAGTAGCTGGGACTACAGGCACCTGCCACAACGCCCGGCTATTTTTTGTTGCACTTTGCCTGGTGGCCGGTTCACCTTTGCCTGCCACCCTCAGTATATGGGGCCAGCACCCTACCCACTGAGCCACAGGAACTGCCCAATATACATGTCTTTTCAATTGTGTAGAGGTCAGCACTCTTGTATTGGTTCAAGGATGAGCTGTATGTGGTTTTGTTTTTCTTATTAAATGGATATTTTCCTTTCGTATTATTCTGCAACTTCTTTTATTTTCTACTTAAAATATCTTAAAAATCTTTGTGTGTCAGCATGCATGAGACTGCCTTGTTCTTTTTCCCGCCTTTTTCTTTTTTTAAAATTTTTGTTTTAACTTTTTATTTCAAATTAATGTGAGGGTACACATTTTTAGGTTACATTGTTCTCACTTCCAAGGTAAGGTTCAAGTTGCAGAGGATCCCCTCACCCAGTGGGCATGCAGAACACCCTCACATTGTGCACATTGGGTGAAATGTACACATCTCTCATCTCCCCATCCCCCCTAACCCCACCCACTTGCTAGACTATATGCGAGTTTTATCGTTTGTATGAGCGTGTAATTGTTTACATATTGGTTTCATATTAGTGTTGAGTACATTAGATTTTTTTCTCCATTCTTGACATTCTTTTTTTTTTTTTTTGAAACAGAGTCTCACTATGTCACCCATGGTAGAGTGCTGTGGTGTCACACCTCACAACAACCTCAAACTCTTGGGCTTAAGCGATTTTCTTGCCTCAGCCTCCCAAATAGCTGGGACTACAGGTGCCCACCACAATGCCCAGCTATTTTTTTTTTTTTTTTTTGGTGGTAGTTGTCATTGTTGTTTGATAGGCCCGGGCTGGATTCAAACCCGCCAGCTCCGGTGTATGCGGCTGGCACTCCAGCCACTGAGCTATAGGTGCCGAGCTCATTCTTGACATTCTTGGCTTACTTTACTAAGAAGAGTGCCTTTCACCTCTATCCAGGTAAACATAAAGCTGTAGTCTCCATCTTTTTTGATGGATGAATTGTATTCCATGGTATATATCAGAAGTTGTTAATCCATTCATGGGTTGATGGGACTTTGAGCTACTTTCCCCACTTGGCTGCCTTGCTCTTTTAACAGATAGTATCATTTACAATGAGTCCCTCCGTCTAGAAATACTGCTATCTTCCACTTATTCAGGTCCTCATTTACGCATTTTAGTAAATCATATATAATAGCTTTTGAATTTATAAAAAATTTATGGTTTTGGTTGCTGCTGTGGTTGTAATTTTTATTTTATATTTTCTAAATTGGCTTTTCTAATATTTAGGGAAGCTATTGGTATTGAATAGCTCAGCTATATTGCTTAACTCCTAATTTTCGTAATCTAAAAACTTGATTCTTGTCGATTTTCTAGATAGATGATCATAATACATGCCAGAATTAAGAGTTTCTTATTTGTTTTCCCATAACTAATACAATTGTTTCTTTTTTTTGTCTTACGTTGGATAAGATCTCTAGTATGGTGATTGTGTGAGACATCTTTAACTTGTTTCGTCTTTAACTGGGAATGTTTCTAATGTTATTATAACGTAAGTTTTAGGTTCATTGCACAGGGCCTTTTTCTAAATGAGAATTTTCTGATAGTTTAATCAGAAATAGCTGTTGGATTTTATTGAGTGCTTTATTTTTCTGTACTATTTTCCATACCTGTCGAGATTATCTTATGGTTTTATTTTTTCTGTTTCTGCAGTGAGTTCTGTGGATGGAGTTTCTGTTCATGCCATTTTATATTTCTCTCACTGCCTTGTCAGTTTTAATCTTTTATTTACTTACTTTATTTAGTATTAATCTTTTAAAATGTTACTGGTTTGCATGTCTGCCACCCACTTTCTCCCCCCAAACCCTGAAGGGTGTTTAAAAATCATTTTGCTTTCATATTGTGGATTCTCAGTTAATGTTGAATGACCTTCTGCTCACTTCTCTTATGTTATCTGAGTAACTCTGTGGCCATACAATTTCAGTTTTATTCTTAAGTCCTAAATATATATAAACTGAAGTTGGGTCAGGGACTCAAACCAAATTGGAGCCGGAGCTAGGTCTTGAATTTAAGTTCTAATGCTCTAGGGAAAATGCTCTTTTTGCTGATCCACGGATCATAATTGTCCTAGCTTCGTGGTATCGTTATCAGACGTAGTGTTCATATTTTCTACATGTGTTGGGGAAGCTGAGTACTCAGAAATGATATTTTCACTCCCCGAATAGTAGTTAATAACACTTCCCAACGGGAGGGAGAAGGGATTGATCTGATGGCAGTTTTCACCTTAGGGACTATTATTGACCAATGCTCAGCCAGCCCAATTCAAGTGCTGATATAAATACATACAACAAAAAGAATGTCCTTAAAAAGACTCTTGACACCCTTAAAAGGTCCTGATATTGAACCACCGTTTGACTTCTTTTTAGAATCATAAAAGGTTAAAGCGGCAGGACCTTTAGACCTAATCTATGCTTTTTTTCTCTTTTTTAAACACAAGGGTAAGTGTAATTTAGGAAACTGAAATGACTTTCTCAAGTCAAATGGTGACTTATCTAACATTTCAGGAGGTCTACAGTGACCTTTTTCAATATGGTTTAATTATTTGTTTACTTTCACAGACTGAAGAAAAAAAGCCTGGCTGCATAAATCTTTGTTCCTTATTATGAGATAGCAAGCCACTTATATGAATATTGGGCAAAAGTCACATAGATTTTAAAACAAATTTGGAAATGAAAATGACGGCAGGGGCGACTGTAAATTCCATGGGCTGCTGGGGAAATTTTGTCGACCTAGATGTTTTCCTACCTCCTGTCAGTGAGGCACAGGAACCACCAGGATCAAAGCCTGAGTGGAGTCCTGGTCTTTTTCTTAATGGAGACAAACCTGTCAATTTTGGATTCACAGATTGTGTGCTTTGTGTTACCATGTAAACAATTAATTTCTAAAATAACAAAACCTCCTTTCACTGTCCTACTATGTGATAAAATAAAATAAGTATCAATTGGCATATATCTCATAGTCAAGTTGGGTTTCATCCAACACCAGTGATAATGTATTATCTTCATTGTCAAGACAGAAAACAAAACCAAGTCTAGGGGACATTTTGATTATCCAAGGAGAGTATTGGAAAGCAATTTTTAAAAAGCTATTTAAAGCTGTTGCTAGGTTTGACATGTATCATGTTTCTGCATTATCAACTAAATGACTTACCACAAGCCTATTTAGTTTTACTAGACACACTACAAGAATATTAGATAGGTGCGTTCCTGTTCTCTGGAGCTTTAGCTTTACAATATATTTAGATGACTGTCATATCACTACAAGAAGTAACAGAAAATAATACATTTTAACTAAGTTGAAAGAAAACATTATTTAAGAATACGTATACACATATGCATAAATACAGCATTTAAAAAATGGTAGTATGTGGGGTGTGTTACATCTAATTATGGGGTGTGTGTGTGGTGGGATAAGTTACAACACATCACAATGAAATTCTGATTTGAAATAATAGGAAGGGTACGTTTCCACCTTTCACTCTCATGATTTTCTGCACTTGCAGGGCCTCCACTATTCAGCCAGTAGTATCTTTGTTCATGTTAATGTTATTTTGTAACTGTTTTGAAGGCCTTTCATGCTTATTCTTCTCAGTAAGACTGACTTTAAGATCCTGAAAAATATAACCATTTTTGTGATTTTACTCAGATCATCTCTGCAGCCAGAAAGTGTTCAGTTAACACGTGTGTGTGAATATGGTGATAAGGATTAGCAAGTGGGGCACACAGAAACAGTCAGATAAAAAAGTTAATCAGATTCGAAACATAAGCCCCCACTTCAAACGTTGGGCAATAGTGAAAGGATTATAAAAGGCCACGAGCAAATGTGAAGCCAGTGGAATTGCATATGCTGGGGGGTGGGGGGGTGGGGGGAGGCCGGCGAGCAAATGATTTCTCCTTAATTGGACTTCTAAGACTTTGTTGCCTGTGATTCCTTTATATATTAACATCGCTGTAGTTTAATAAAAATAAAACAGAAAGGAATAAGGGTCTTCAGCTCATATACCTCCCCAAGAGATTACCTGCTGTGTCTAAAGAAGTCTTCAGAAAATACCCACTGGAGATAATAAAGGTGGGATGTGCCTAGCAGACAAAGTGCTGCCACCTTCTGGTACAGAATGTTTTTTCCCCCATCATTCTCCATCTCTCTCTCTCTCTCTCTCTCTCAAAATTATTCTAAAAACAATAGCAATTGTATTAGACTTCATAGCTAGCACTGTCTCATTTAACGCTCACAAAATCCTTATCGGGTAACTGTTATTACTTGCATTAGACCGAGGTTCAGAGAGGATATGTGACTTTCAGGCCACACAGTAATCAGTTGAAGAGTGAACTCTTATTATCCCACACATTAAGAAATATTCCATGTACTCAGTAGAAATGTGTGAGTCTTTGGCCTCATAACATAGCACCGGTTTGTAGTGTGTGACTGATACCTAACTCCCTCCTTCTGGCTCTGTAGAGTGCCAGGGAGACTTCTTGTCCTGAGTTTTGGGAGACCCAGGTAGAGTGGGTTAGGGAGAAACCCTTCATCTTCTGTCATCTTTGATCAGGCAAAAGACATCTTCTACTCTCTTTACCTTTAAAAATTTTCTCAGTGGGCAGCACCTGTGGCTCAAAGGGGTAGGGTGCTGGCCCCATATGCCAGAGGTGACTGGTTCAAACCCAGCCCCTGCCAAAAAAAAAAAAAAAAAATTCTCAGTAATATTAACATGTAAATTGCTTAAAAAACGTTTGCAGGCTTTTTAATAATCCAAAATGTATACTACTGGCTCCCATACCCCAGTTCATCGCCCAACACAGCCGCCAGGTGCCACCCTATCTTACCCATGACCCTGGGCATTCCTGGTGAGACAGCTGCTTTCTGAGCTTTACCTGACTCTGTCTAGCAATACCCTGTTTATCCCTCAGTCTGAGCTCCGTGAAGGCTTCCCTGATCTCTTTCATGTGCATTCCATGCTCTCTCACCCATTGGTGGGGCTTATTTCCTTAAGTCCTTGTCATAACTCATTGTTTTCCTTTCTATGAGTCTGTCTCACTCGATTGTCTGTGATAGAGTCTCATCCTCATGAATTTCTGTAACCCCTAACCAAACTTTGCATAGGTGCTCAGTAAATATTTCGCTTTTATTGAATTGTCACACTTAATGGAAAACCCCCTGAAGCACCACCTGTATGTAAAAGCTGGCGTAGATCTTCTCCTAATATGGGAGACGTAAGGGAGATAGGTGACCAAGGTCATTGCTTACCAAATCATGAAAGAGACCAGGGAAGGCAGGAATCTCACCCCTGCTCTTTGTCGTATTTTTTCTTCTCTGTGCAGAAGCAATAATTTTTAGAAAGATATTTCTTGTATAGCATCTTCCCCCCACATCTCTACTTGTGCATCAAATTGTCAAATTCTTGCTAACAGAAAATATTCATGTTAGAGTTCCCTGTTTGACTGATGGTATTTGAAGTCAGAATATTGATTCCCAGGAAGGCTTTTCTGGCCCTGAGCCTAAACAATATTGGCTGTAGGATAACACAGGTAAAAATATTCCAGTTCTATTCTGTCCATCTTACCGGCTCTTCCTCTTACTCGCTCTCACAAACACACACACTTTTATTTTGGAGTAATTTTTTTGTTGTTGTTATTGTTTTTTATTTTATTTTTTTTACTTTATTTATTTATTTTTTTAATTAATTTATTTTTATTGCTAAATCATAGCTGTGTACATTAGTGCAATCAAGGGGTACAATGTGCGGGATTCATATAAAATCTGAAATATTCTCACCAAACTGTTCAACGTAGCCTTCATGGTATTTTCTTAGTTACTGTATGTAGGCATTTGTATTCTGCATTTAGTAAGTTTCGCCTGTACCCATTCTAAGATGCACCGCTATGTCTTCTTGAAACAAAATATGTGTGTAAAAATGATTGTGTAAGTATTATCCATATGTTTATGTATGTATTTCACAGAACTTTATAACTGTGAAAGGACAGTGCTCTATAGGAGACCCGTGAGATTCATCATACAAAATTCTAATCAAGCCATAAAAGGAGGAGAAAACATTTGGAGAAATTTAATTTGTGACATTAACAATAATTTGTATACTAAAGAGAAAAATACATATGAGACATTTTCTCTCCAGTATTATTATGATTTTTTGATAATTCTACAACAATACTGACAGGGGTTACAATTTAAAAGCTCCACTGCCTAGTTGCTAGGTGGACAGTTTTGTCACAGCGTGCTGCATTTCCCACATACCAGGGCCATCAGAGTCATGGAGGCTGAATGTTTTCAGCAGAGAGTTCATCTCAGTGGAAGTGGCTCTCCCTGGTGGAGGCTGCACACGCATTTTACAATAATTCATTGCCTCTCATGGCTCATGTTCGGTATGTACCTACAAAGATTTGAAATGGAAAATTGTGAAGCTTTTCTCAGTGGCTTTAAAATGTTACATCGTCCAAATGGTCTGAAAATTTAAGCCTGATCGTCTCTGCAATTTAGGGGGGTATGATAATAATTGAGGGGCTTGAGTGTCTGCTTAACTAGACAAAGTGTCAGAAAGCCTATTCAAGGGAGGAGTTCCCAAAGGAGCGCCACAGCTCATGCTGTGACTCAGTGGAGGCTTCAGGATTTCTGAATAAGGGGCAAAGTAGAAGAGCCTGGGGTATAGAGTTGTCACTTGAAATTTTATCTGCATAGTTAGTGTACATTTTTCTTGGATTATGTATTTACTTGGAATGGCAAGAAGAGAGCCAATAAAGCTGGCAAGATGGCGGGTCTAACCTCTTTAGTCATCTCTAGACCTTGAGACTGGCTGTCCTTGTATACTTGACACTTGACCTTTTCTAAGGCACTTCAGTATCAGATTCAATTTTTCATAATGATTATGAAAGATTAGAGGGGGTGGCTTTGCTACCATATCCACTTTAAAAATAATTAAATACAGATATTATGTGATTCATTTTAAGTCCTGTAGTTTATGAAACTTAATTTTAAACTAAGCTTTTGTGACTCAGAGTGAATATTTTTTCCCCCTAAAACACGAAACTTGTATACCCACCTCACAGTTTCCTGAAAGCACCTTCAGGGGCCTGCTGGCTCAGTATTATTTCTCAGTGAAGCCGTCACTCCTCAGTCTGAAAGTATGGCTCAGTAGAGTGTTTCTATAAAAACCATGGCTAGGCCTTCTAATTGTATACTTCCATGGGAATGAACACCGTGGGCTTTAAAGTTGCCTCACTTGGTCATTCATTATCATTTATTATTGCCTATTGGTAGATAAAGTTTCTCTGTGCCATTAGATGAGAGGGGCTGCCAAAGATGTTTACAGTGGTCTTATCCACTCTTTCACTTTCTGTGGTTTCAGTTACCCCAATGTCTCTTTTGAAAGAGAGACCACATTCATATAACTTATCACAGTGTACTGTTACAATGGTTCTATTGCATTATTAGTTATTGTTAATTTCCTACTGTGTAATTTTTAAATGTAACTTTCTAATCAGTGTAAATGTATAGGAAAAGGCATAGCAGACATGCATATGAAGGGTTTGTTATGATCTTACTGTTAGGCCTCCTTCCCAGATAAAGAAGGACAACTCTATTTGCATCTTTGAACGGAGAAAAGTTACAGATAAGTGTAATCTCCCAGTTTTAAATGTACTCAAAGCAAAACAGAGACTTACAGACTTGTTTGAAACATGATGATGAGTAACAAAGCTCAAATACCTAATAAAGGAAGAAAAAAAATAGTATGATGGTTTCTTATTTTTGCATTGTAGAAGACTAAGTATTTTACCTTTAATACCTGTGGTTTATCTTTAACACAATTATATTAGTGGTTAATGAGTTTTTTCTAATTTATATATTTTTTAAATGTATAAACATTAATAGCATTGTTCAATTTGAAGAAGTGTCGAATTTTTATTCAACAGGCATGATTCTGGGACATTTTAAATCATTTTTTTTGGTGAAAAACAGAATAGTATTTACCCCCTGTGTGATCACTGTAGAGAAATCCCATAGCCCATCTTCTGGTAAAGCAAGGCATTATTTTTTTTGAGAAATAATCAACCCCGGTTTGATAAATTAGGGATTGTTGGTTCTTCAGAGTACCTTCGGAAGTGTCTAGATTAACTTCCTGCTATAATAATCAAAGATATGATTAATTCTTCTTAGCAAAGTATCTGAAGAATG
>CAUYPK010115470.1:0-14464 GCA_963574355.1 Loris lydekkerianus | reverse complement strand
ATTTCGGCTCTTTGCCTCTTATCATTATTTTGTATACTGTGGCTCTTTGCCAAGTTTGGATTTTGTTATGCTGCTTCTGAGGAGGGACCTCTGAGGAGCGATCTCCGAGCGCGTAGTCGAACTTGTTTGCCACCCCTGCCGTAGGCTAAGGCAAGAAGATATCTTGATTCAAAGAGTTTGAGGTTGCTGTGAGCTGCGATGCCATAGCACTCTGCCCTCGGGAATAGAGTGAGACTCTGTCTCAAAAAGGAGAGAGAGATCTGGGAAGTGTTTTTCCTGATGCTGATTTAAAAAAAAACACACACACACACACAAAAAAAAAAAACAAAGGAGAGAGAGAGGAAAGAGAGAAAAAGAAAGAAAAGAAAAAGAAAGAAAGGATGCCCCTGTGCAGAGGTTGGGGCCAGTCCTGGAAGCTGGCCTGTGCATTACAAAGGCTCCACAGGTGGCCTTGTGTGACACTCTACTCTAAACTGCACTGAATGACCTGGAAGTGCTTCTGGGGCTTCTCTGCTCCAGGAGCGATCAATCCCAGGTCCCAACAGAAGGAACACAGTCATTGAGCTCACACTCAACCGAAGGAAAGAGATGAACATGCTTGTTTAGCTGAAGGGTTGAGGGGAGCGCAGCGTGAAAAGGGAGGTGTCTAGGCCCTGCCATCTAGTCCCTGCTGTAGGAACCCTGGACCAAAGCCTGCCATGGGACTTTCTGACCACCCTGCTATCTCATTGGGGTGCCAAGGCAAAAGGGTCTCAAATGATTTTGATAGTGTCAGGCATTTTCCCTCTCTCCTGCCTAATGGAGGGGGTCCTGGGGCCTCGGGGTCCAATGTGCAGGATACCACAGTGGGGACTCGGGAGGGGTAGGTCCCTGACCATGAGCAGGAGACTTTGACATCTAATTATGTTGACCTGAGACGGTAGGTGGGAGCTCAGAAACTCAGAGGATACACAGCAGAGGTTTACCTGGGGAGCAGTAGTAGGGCTGGGAAACCAACTCATGGCACAGAGGAAATTTGACTCCCTGAGTCTTTACTCAACCAGTTTCAAACCTGTCTATGAAAGAGGCTCTTCTGGGAAGCTTGAAAATTACTTTCCAGGGCCCCACCCCAGACCAATTAAATCAGAGCTCGGGGGTGGGGGTGTGGGAGTGTGTGTGTGGGGGGTTGGACTTCAGCTCTTACAGAGACCTTCCTTCCTCAGATGAACACGACTCACAGCTGCTCTGTCCTTTCTGGGAGGCAGGAGACACTTTGAGCTCAGGTTTATCCACCACATCCTGGGAATTTTCTCCACCCTGTGCTGCACCGTTTCTCCATGAAAGTTACTCTTGGGACATGTAAACCCAGGAAACTGAGTCTCAAATAAGGATAGCCCTGGCCTCCCCATGGGAGTGTCCCCCTTTATATCTGGGAAGGATTTTCTGCCATATAAAGCACAAAGATTTACTGAGAGGAGGGGATAGCAGACTGGTGAGCAACTCCTGTGCAGAGTTGCTGTTGTGCCAGTGACTTGCCCCTCTTGAGAAGGATGGGAAGGCCCTTGTGTCCTGAGTTCCACATTCTTTTGTCCTGGGTGGGTAATGGACAAATGTTTAGCTCTTTTTGAATGAAAATGTTGGCTTTGAAAGGTAGAGAGGCTGCTGCAGAGGGTTGAGGGGGAACTGGGCTTTCAGAGGCAGAGGGAATAGCTGGGCCTTGAGGGCCGAGGGAGGTGATGGTATGGGTGGCAGGGACTTTGTGCTTCTCTCCACCCAGAACCCCATCGGTGGGTGCCTGGGGGTGAGCCCTGGCGTCTCACCTGAGTGGAGGTGGTGGGGGCTGCCAGGGGAGCCTGCAGAGGGAGCCGGGAGGCCTGGACCAGGAGCAGCTCACTGGCCACCATGATGTGCAAAGGCTCCTGCTCAGGGCCCCTGGGTGGTGGGGGCTCCAGGACTCTCCAGCTTTTTGATCACCAGAGGGAGGCAGCAGGTGACTGAGCCAGAATTAATTTTCCTCAGAGAAATTAAGAAATGCAGTAATTGTTATGTGTGCTCTTGGGTAGTGGAGTGATTCACACCACACATGTAGATTCATCAGGTTAGTGACCCATCACTGGGGAAAGGTGCTTCCATCCAGCTTTAAGGTAGGATTGATTGAAGGTCAGTGTGTGGAAAAATGAGGATGGATGAAAAGACCCATCAGAGCCAATGGGTGATGCAGGAAGGCCCGGAGAGGAGCCCCTGGCAGCCGTTGCTGTAAAAGGAACTTCGGGATCTGAGATCTCTGAAGTTTTCTGTGGAGTGTGGACCCCAAGTCCTCCTGTAGGACAGCTTCAGTGAAGCTGAGACTTGTTCCCTAACACTTTTGCGTGGGTGGCTTCTTTCCCCCACCCTTCCTCATTAGAAATACTTTTGAAGCAACTGGTTCACTGTTACAAAACTCATATGAAGGTGTGCGCTTCCTCTCTTTCCTGTCTACTAAAGCAAACTTTGTTACCAGCTTCTTGTGTCTCCTAGATTTGGTCTTTTATTTTTTTGTTTTTGTTTTTGAGACAGAGTCTCAATCTGCTGCTGCCCTGAGTAGCATGCCCTGGCCTCACAGCAACCTCAAATCCCTGGCTCAAGCGATCCTTCTGCCTCAGCCTCCCGAGTAGCAGGACTACAAGCCCCCTTCACAATGCCTGGCTAGTTTTTCTATTTTTAATAGAGGTGGGTCTCGCTCTTGCTCAGGCAACTCTGAAACTCCTGAGCTCAGGAATCCATCTGCCTTGGGCTCCCAGAGTGCTAGGATTACTGATCTGAGCCACTGCTCCCGGCCTTTGTATTTTTTCTTAAACAATGTCATATGTCTGCTGTTCTACTTTTACCCTTGTCACTTGATAACTGACCTTGAGCAGATGTAGTTCTGGCTGTTTTTTTGTTTTTGTTTTTTTCCAGTTTTTGGCCAGGGCTGGGTTTAAACCCACCAATTCCAGCATATGGGGCCAGTACCCTACTCCTTGAGCCACAGGCACTACCCATTCTGGCTTATCTTTATAATGTTTCTTACTATCCTATTTTATGAGTGTACCATAATGAATTTAACCACTTACTGAGGCTGGAATTCTGGGTTTCCAGTCCAGTAGTGGTGCAACAGTGAATTTTCTTGTTGTGTGTGTCCTTTTGGAGAACTCTGAGAGCGATGGAGGGCTGTGGTTTTGCAGAGAGAGCTGGAAGGGATTTAGGAACTTGAAGTGTGAGGTATAAGAGAGAGTAAATCCCTTAGAATTGTTAGTATTTGAGAACTTTGGGGCTTCCTCAGGCAAGGCACTAAGGTTAAAAAAGATCTCAAGGTCTAATCAGTTTTTGCCCTTTGTAGAATTCCAGAAATACCCCTAATGTGCTTGCATTAGTGCCAGAAGAGGGGAACCCCCCCTTTACACTCCCTGCTGTGTCACGTAGGCCTTCCATAAAATGTGATTGAATTGTATATACCTTATCTTCTGTAAGTGGGAATATAGCACTTGTTGCTGTATTTTTTTTCTTTTTATTTATTTATTTATTTATTTTTTGAATCTTCCAATGGAGAACCACAACCCTTGTAAAGCTTCCAAGAAGAGTTGACAGAGGGGGTTTTGACATGCTCTTATATTGTTTTTACCTTCCTCCTGACTTTGGCCTGATCTTTTGGGGGCCCTACTGCCATTTGGCGTCACCCTGAGGCTCTGCCCTGGGGCCTTGCTCTGTAGGAGGCCTGGAAGTCCCTGTGGCACTGTCTTGCTCCTCTGCGAACCAGGCCAGAGCAGGAATGGCCAGGCTGGGTGTCGGCTCCTTCTCCCAGGACTGGATCAATGTTCAGGAGTTACGAAACCAAGTGCCTCACCTCCTCATGCCCTGAAAAGCAAATGGAAATTCTCTTGGGAGGAGGAAGTGCGCGTAGGAGTCTGAGACAGCACAGCAATGCCATATGCTAGCAGCTTGATTAACCCTGGGGCGTCTTTCGGGTACACAGTGACGCACCTGGCTGTTGTTCATTTTCCATCATCCCAGCCCTTGAGCTGAGAGGTGGATCAGCCCACCAGGATGAAGAAATTGGTTAGCAGGAAGGTTTTCATAAAAGAAAGGAGCAAAAATTACACAATCTCCATTTTTGCTGCTTTCTCACTTAGTGGAGCTCTACAGTCACATTAGAACAGTGGTTCTCAACCTTCCTAATGCCACAATGTATTTTCATTGTTACACAGGGGTTGTGACCCACAGGTTGAGAACTGCTGCATTAGAAGAAACACTAGTTCCCACCTCAGTATTCTCAGCTGTGGGCGGAGGTGCCCTCAGGAAGTGTTGCAGGCCTTCTGGCTGGGCATGCAGGGGCTGATGTCCAGCCAGTATTCCCCAGAATGCAGTAAAGGTCAGCAGTGGTTGCGAGGCAGTAAATATTTTCAATGTGTCTGGGTATATGCTGAAAATCATATTCAATATTATATGACAATTTTTTTTTGAAACGGAGAGTCTCACTCTGTTGCTCCAGGTTAGAGTGCAGTGGCATCAGTCTAACAATAACTTCAAACTCCTGGGTTCAAGTGATCCTCCTTCTCCCGCCTGCTGAGTAACTGGGACCACAGGTGGAAGCCATGTAGTGAGAATAATACCAAGTCTGTCAGGCTGGGGTGGATGGGACACAGCTGGGCTGGTCAGGTTAGGGCCTGCCTGACCCTCACCCTGTCTCCCATTCTGTTTTATATATTTAGCTCCCACCGTAAAGATGCCTATCTTGAACAGTTTAGGTGGATTGTTTTAGGATATTAACTTTTAAATTAGAATGTTGTTAGTTGTTTATGAGTCATGGGTTCTGCCGACTATTGTTTAAGATAAGGGTTAACATGGTCTGCAGTTTGAACTTAAATGTAAAAAACTGTTATGTTGGAAATGGAAGAACAGAACAGTCTTGGAGAGGCTACTCTCACTGTTCTCCAGAATCTCGGCCTTCTGACAAAGTTTGGATCTATCCCTGTCTCTGCATAGTGGCTGACAGTGACAGGAGGCCAAACCCTCTCCATCCAGTAACACAGGCACCTGCCACAATTCGCAGCTAATTTTTCCTATTTTTAGTAGAGACAGCATCTTTCTCTTCCCCAGGCTGGTCTTTAACTCCTGATGTCAAGGCATCCTCCCACCTGGGCCTCCCAGAGTGCTCAGATTACTGCCTCTGGCCTCAATATTATATGATACATTTATATGTAGAAAATAAAATACCAGGATTTCTGCTGTCACTCAAACTGCAGGAACAGAAGCTCAATAAAGTCCATTGGCTGGTGAAAGATGGGGAAGTGTAAAAACCAGAATGGGAGGGAAGAAACCACAGGGACTGTACCAACAGAGGGGATGGTGGTAGTAAGAATTTTGCTATGTAAAGCTGAGGTAATACATGAAGAAAACTATTGTAACCTCTTCTGTTTAGGCTGATGGTGGAGGTGGGGGCTTATTGTCAGATTGAAACCACCTTGCCTTGTAGGAAACCAACCCTTACCTTATCTTCATCAGAAGTACCAGCGGCCTCCTGAGTGTTTGGGGGGCTCCTGGGAGGAGCTCCAGGACCCCTGGCTTGCTCTTGTCCTTCTGTGCCTTGGGGCCCCCACTGAAGCTGAGGTCCCAGAGGACAATGTGGCTGTCGAGAGCTTGACTGCAGTGCGGGGACACAACAGCCCAGTCCCTTGGCCGGCGCCTGCTGGCCGTGTAAATTGGGGCACTCGCCTCAGTCTCCCTGGTTTCCGTGGGGCCTGGCCCGGAGGCAGTGCTCATCAAGCGAGTGAGTCTGTGAGCTCAACTTCAGCTGCAGA
This sequence comes from Loris lydekkerianus, assembly GCA_963574355.1. Classification (NCBI taxonomy): domain Eukaryota; kingdom Metazoa; phylum Chordata; class Mammalia; order Primates; family Lorisidae; genus Loris; species Loris lydekkerianus. Next base: position 8,669 of record CAUYPK010115470.1, on the reverse strand, counting down.
GGAGGAGACAGAAACTCCAGGGAGGCCAAGAACCCGCTGAGGCTGGGAGCTTGAAGAGAACAATGGTGATCCAAAAAATGGCCGCAAGAAGACAGTGAGACTTGAGAACGCCTGCGCCCGGCTGGGTTCAGTGCGCTGCGGCTCCTGATAAAGAAGGTCATGGCACATGTTCTCGGGTGTCAGATGCAGCTGGAAAGACGCGTCCTATGTGTAGCCAAAGGTAGGAGAAGAGACAACTCAGGAAACAGAGAAAAAAGAAAAATGTTGGAACATGGGGCTTGCAGGAAGGAAGAAAATGTAGCTGACCGTCAGCCAGTCCTCCTGAGGTCGCCCGGGCCTCGCTCGCAGGAGGCCTGTGGTTCCCCCTTGAGAGCAGGGTTCTTGGAAGCGAGTTTAGTCAGTAGCTCTGGCTGCACGGCTCAGTTTACGTTCCGGGCTTACTGTAAACGTTTAACGGGCGCGTACTGAATAGGCAGGCTGACTGGGCTACTTGGAGTCCACTCTGCAGCGACCCTGCAGTCCTCCCCGGGGACCGGTGTGCCTTATCACGTGGGCACAGATGGCCGTGGGCGTGGCGGGGGCACACAGCTGTCCTTTTCTTTCGGGGAACCACAGCACTCCCCTAGTCTAGGCTTGTGTTCCACTTTTAATGACTCAGCTCTACCAGAAGGCAACTCACCTCTGACCCACAGGTCCCTCAGGGCCAGGGACCGGCATGGGCTGCAGGCCGGGCCACCAGAGTCCGCGACACGAGGCCCTCCTGGGACAGAGGTGCACTCTTGCACAGAGGGCTTTGAGTTTGTAGTCTGCAACTGCTGGGGAGTGAGGGTGAAGACCACAAGGGGTAAGGTGGAGACGAGAGGGAGGCAGATCCCTGCCTACATCGGCTGACTCTCTCTCCTGAGAGGCATCAGAGGCTGAGCGGCATCACCCTGGCATTTTTCCATCGCCTGGGCTTATAAATTCTAAGTTGGTTTGTGGTGGGCTTCTGTCACCTAAATACAGCAAAAATCAGAGAGGACACCTGCTTTCTCTTCACCAGCAAAGGAGGAAAGCAAAAGGATTTCCTTGTGACCCAAATTATTTATTTCTCACTACTTCTTAAAAATAATTTTTTATTAAACCATAACTTTGTACGTTGCTGCATTTATGGAGTTCAGGGTACTACTTTGATATACAATGTGAAATGCTTACATTGACCTAAATAACACATCCAGAAATTATACTCATTTCTTAATAGTTCTGAAATGTACCGTTGCATCATGCACATTAGGTGAGGTCCCCCCAAATACCCTCCCTCCTCCCGTTTCCCCCCTCCACTCCCTCTCCTCTTCCCTTCTACTTTCTGGACTATAGTTATGTTTTACCATTCGTATGAGTGTGTAGGTGAGTATATATTGATTTCATAGTAGTATTGAGTACACTGGATACTTTTTTTTCCATTCTTGAGATACTTTACTAAGAAGAATATGTTCCAGCTCCATCCAGGTAAACATAAAAGATATGAAGTCTCCATCTTTTCTTATGGCTGCATAGTATTCCATAGTGTACATATACCACCATTTGTTAATCCATTCATGGGTCGATGGGCACTTGGGCTGTTTCCATGTTTTGGCTAACATGAATTGAGCTGCAATAAACATTCTTGTGCAAATGTCTTTGTTGCAAAATAATTTTTGATCATCTGGGTATATACCTAGTAGAGGAATTGCAGGATCGAACAGTAGGTCTACTTTTAGTTCCTTGAGTGTTCTCCAAACTTCTTTCCGAAAAGGTCGTATTAGCTTGCATTCCCACCAGCAGTGTAGAAGCGTTCCCTTCTCTCTGCATCCACGCCAACATCTGTAGTCTTGGGATTTTGTGATGTGGGCTAATCTTACTGGAATTAGATGATATCTCAAAGTGGTTTTCATTTGCATTTCTATGATGATTAAGGATGATGAGCCTTTTTCATGTGTTTGTAGGCCATGCGCCTGTCTTCATCAGAGAAGTTTCTGTTCAAGTCTCTTGCCCACATAGAAATGGGGTTATTTATTCTTTTTTTATTGATAAGTTTGAGTTCTCTATAGATTCTAGTTATCAGACCTTTGTCAGAAGCATAACCTGCAAAAATCTTCTCCTATTCGGAAGGTTGTCTGTTTGCTTTACTTACTGTGCTCTTGGCAGTGCAAAAGCCTTTTAGTTTGATCAGGTCCCAGTAATGTATTCTTGGTGTTGCTTCAATTGCCCGGGGAGGATCCTCCTCATAAAATATTCTCCGGCCAATTTCTTCAAGTGTTTTCCCTGCACTCTCTTGTAGTATGTTTTTAGTTTCATGTCTTAAGTTTAAATCTTTTATCCAGTGAGAATCAATTTTTGTTAATGGTGAAAGGTGAGGGTCCAGTTTCAGGCTTCTACAGATCACCAGCCAGTTCACAGCACTATTTGTTAAATAGGGAGTCTTTCCCCCACTGAATATTTTTGAAAGGCTTGTCAAAGATCAAATGGCGATAAGTAACTGGGTTCATCTCTTGGTTCTCTATTCTGGTCCATAAAACTACCACTCTGTTTTTGTGCCAGTACCATGCTGTTTTGATTACTATAGATTTATAGCATAGCCTGAAGCCTGGTAATGTGATACCTTATGATTTGTTCTTATTTCTGAGTAATGTATTTGCTATTTGAGGTTTTTTCTGTTTCTATATAAAACAAAGTACTATTTTTTCAAGTTCTTTAAAGTATGACAATGGTGCTTTAATAGGGATTGTATTAAATCTGTAGATTGCTTTGGGTAGTATGGACATTTTAACAATGTTGATTCTTCCCAGCCATGAGCATGGTATGTTTTCCATTTGTTAATATCTTCAGCTGTGTCTTTTCTCAGAGTTTCATAGTTCTCCTTATAGAGATCTTTCACATCCTTTGTTAGGTAAATTCCCAGCTATTTCATCTTCTTTGGCACTATTGTAAAAGGAATAGAGTCCTTGATTGTTTTTTCAGCTTGACTATTGTTGGCATATATAAAAGCTACTGACTTGTAAGTATTGATTTTGTATCCTGAGACACTGCTGTATTCGTTGATCGCTTCTAAGAGTTTTGAAGTTGAATCCCTGGGATTTTCCAGGTATAGGATCATATCATCAGTGAAGAGTGAGAGTTTGATCTCTTCTGACCCTATTTGGATACCCTTGATTGCCTTCTCTTGCCTGATTGTGATGGCTAAGACTTCCATTACTATGTTGAATAGCAGTGGTGATTTCTTACTACTTTTCAACATTTAGCCTCTGTATGGACCCTTGATCTTCCCAATTCATTTATTTAACTGAAGCTCTTAAAAGCAGTCTGAAATTAATTCTACATTTTGTAAAAGAAAGAGGAAACAGACTTTGAGGGTCGACATTTTATCATGATATGGGGTTTTTATAAAATTTGCTAAACATGTACCAGTCTATCTGCTGTCAAGGCTGGATTAGTGTCTCCAGGAGGGAGGGCTGCCTTTCTCGTAACTGTGTGGGAGAAATTTTGAGAAATAGTAGTAAATAATGTTAAGTCAAATAATTAAAGAGGAAAAAACTTCATCTGGACAATGGAAATGAGTATCCTCTTGCTTTTCAAGCTCCACAGGGTGGGTTTGATGTTCAGTGGGAGGGGTGTTATTCGTCTGTGTCTGTAGTCACAGAGTTTATGTCTTAGCAGAATGTGAGCGGCAAATGTGCACCGTCTCTGGCTCCCGTGGCCTGGCCTGTGCTTTCCAACCTGTGGGTCAGGTGAGATGTGGCTCTTCCTTGTCCCCATGCAGACTCCTGGGTCTTCCTTCTTCAGCATATCCAAAGTGTCCCCTTCCTTAAAGACTCAGTTCAAGGCTTGTGTGACCTCAGGGAAGTCCCCAGTGTCCCAGTGTGCTTCAGTGATCTCATCTGAAAAATGAGCAGTTTGGACTAGATCAGTGGTTCCAATTTAAGAATTGGAAGAAAAAGACAGACAGACAGAAAGAAAAAGAATAGGATTCTTTGCTCAAAAACAGCTTACATAGAACCCAAACAGGGTAAATCAACCAAACTGGAGCTGTTCAGGATGAAACAGGGTTGCTGGGCTGGGAATCCTCCCTGCATGGCCTCCAGGAAGGCTCTTGAGGTACCTCTATAAGCCCTTAGGGCGCTAGGAAGCTATTTGCAAGCCCAAGACCTTTCACAGCTCCTAAAAGTACTGCAGCCCTCTATTTCTAAGTGCCACCTCTTCTATGGAGCCTGAAAAGGTATTTTTAGTGCCTGGGATCATGCAGATTTCTGCTTTCCTGTGCCACAGCCTGGTGCCTGCTTTAAACAGACCCACCTAAGTAGATTTGTTTTTCTTTCAAGCTTGGTACCTCTATGCATTTCTTTTGGGAAATGACTCAAAACTCATAAGTTAGAGAATGCAACTGAAAGTACTCCAGGAAATGGAGAGGTAAATTTTGTTCACAGACCCGGGAAGAGCTGGCAGATGCTCGGCTGGTCGCCCAGAGTGAATGATCTGGACCAGGGGTCCTCAAACTTTTTAAACAGGAGGCCAGTTCACTGTCCCTCAGACTGTTGGAGGGCCTGACTATAGTTAAAAACAAACAAACAAAAAAATCTACGAACAAATTCCTATGCACACTGCACATATCTTATTTTGAAGTAAAACAAACAAACAAAAAAAACGGGAACAAATACAATCACACTGCCACATGTGGCCCTGGGGCCGTAGTTTGAGGACCCCTGATCTGGACAAATGTGCAGACGGATACCAGGGCACAGGAGGGTGGTGTGGACCGAAGGCTGCCAGTCTCGCTCCTTCCTAGATTTTTCCCCCTTTTTGGTCACAATGTGGTCACTAGATGGTCATGGAAGGTGTTTGCATGTCACCTTTTATCTCTGGGGTCAGTCTGTGGAGTGGGTGATTAAGTTACTATTGAAGACGCACCAGGAGAAGCCTGGGCCTGTCACTAGTGCCCCACCTGCTGCAGCTATCTCCTCACCACTGTGAGTTGAGTCCTGCTTCCCTGACTAGCGTGCATATCACTGTCATCCTCACTCCAAGGTTTTGTGTAAACCTTAGGGGGCTAGAAATATACTTCATACTGGATGTGGTGATGTGGTTTATCTAAGACTGGCCATGCTTTCTTAGTGAGGCCTGCCCTGGGATGCGCACAGTAGACAGGGGCCTGGGGCTCAGTTGGACATTATGGTTGGAGTACCACCTGGTGGCAGTGAAGAACGGTGCGTGTATATGACAAGGGTACAAGTCAAATCTGTCAAATGTAGAGCATAGATATCTTGGCACAATAATCAAGTAAATGAGATGAAGGTTATGTTAATTGGTTTGATCTAACCACGTCAGATTGTATAAAATAAAAACCAGCACATTGTACCCCACATATGCATGAATGTATTCATGATCTATGGGTATTTGACTTAAAAAAAAAAGAACGGTGCGTGTGATGAATGAAAGTTTAATCTTTCTAGTGAAGGGTAAATGGATAAATAGTAAGATAAGCAATGTTCAGGGATTACCTTTCTTCAAAAACGATTCCATTTAAAATATTCTTGAAATAAAAAGCTATACTGGATATATTTTGTAGTCTTACTAATAATTTCAAATCCATGTCAAAGTAACCACAATAATTACTGAGTTCACAATAAGGTAATAAAATTCTTTTTTTGTTTTCAGATTATAAAGTTCTGTATTTTTCAAAATAAAAATTACACATGGTTTGGAGACAATCTACACAAGAGACACAAAAAATAGTTGCCCAGGCATAAACATACACAGCTGTGTTAATTACACACATGTGGTTACAAGTGTGCATGCAAAAAAGTTCACTGGAAATGCACACAAGGCTGGAAATGTACAAGGTAAAGGTTAAGGGGAAGCAAAAGTTCAGCCCTGCCTGAGCTTTCTTTATAATCAGCGCCCCTCGCCTAAGAATTGTTAATTGTCTTTCCTTTTGGTACAGAGGATGGACTGTATTTTCATTTTGTCTGCTCATACGTGAATGTAACATACTGTTGATTTTCCTTGTTTAAGTAATAAAATTCTTAACAGCCTATAACTGAGGGCTATTTTGTACAAGAATAATTAGGAGAAAAATAATGTGGCCATTTCAGTAGAAACTCAATGCTGAAAAATAATTCAGATTGCCAGGTTTTCTTCTGAAATGTTGAATCTTAGAATCTTTGTATTGTGAAAAGTCTCAAAGATACCTTAGTGTTGTGCTTATCCATTTCATAGCCATAGAACTCTTCTATAACATTTTATTGTGTCACCTGTATTTAGACTTGTAACCCTTAGAGTTGCCAGCAAGGGGAGCCATTCTCTTGTTTATATGTTTGAATTCAGCGTACACACGAGGTACAAAATGTTGTCATACTGAGTTTTGCAACAAATATACTAAAGCATACACATAAAAATAATTACCACTAAAGAAATCATCTTGGAAAGCAGTACCTTTATTCAAATCATGCTACCACTGATTAAGACAATTTAGGAACTTCTCTTTTGGAATTACCTTTGTTACCAGTTTGTGCTCATTATGTAAAAATCACATTACATTATTTTGGGTCCTACTCCTTTGGAACTAAAAACTGGATTACCCAGCTCGGTCAACTTTCTTAGTTACCTGATTGTCAGATATCACATATTGCTAAAACTAAATTTTTCGAAAAGATGAGAAGACAATAGTCACAAATTTTGCAGCATGTCACTTCTTCTCAAACTCTAGGAAATGTTTTACTTTTGAAGGCCTTTGAATTGTCTGCAGATGTAGGAGAGAGAGTGATGGGAAAACAAATGTGATCAGAAATGTTTGGTCAGTCAGGTAGCTCATGTCTGTAATCCTAGCACTCTGGAAGGCCAAGGCAGGTGGATTGCTTTAGCTCAGGAGTTTGAGACCAGCCTGAGCAAGAGCAAGACCCCATTTCTACTAAAAATAGAAAAACTAGCCAGGTGCCATGGCAGGCACCTGTAGTCCTAGCTACTCAGGAAACTGAGGCAGGGGGATGGCTTGAGCCCAGGAGTTTGAGGTTGTTGTAAGCTATGACACCACAGCACTCTACCCAGGGTGACAGAGCCTTCTTCCTCTGTCACCAAAAATATAAAATATAAAGTAAAATAAAATAATAGAAAAAAGAAAATGTTCCTCTAATTTCCGATTAGAAAGGTCTTAAAAGTAATATGTAAGGTGAAACCCAGGTGAGAGGAAGTGGTGAGAATGGGAAAGGCCCTGAATGGGGCTATGTAAGGACCTGCCCCTTTAGGTAGGCTTTGGTGCAGTGTGTTTAACTGTAGAGAGACAGACTTGGTTCCTGGGACAAGGGAAGATCTAAAGGCAAATATATTCTTTTATTTTTTTCATAACATACCCAACACTGAGAAAGCAGTTTACAAAAATTAAAGTCAGATCTCAAGTTAAAGCTAGTGTTCAAAGTACTAATCATAACACTCTGTGAATTAAGTAAGTGTTCATTTAATTAGGAGACAGAGTTTCACTTTATCACCCTCAATAGAGTGCTGTGGTGTTACACCTTACAGCAACCTCCAACTCCTGGGCTTAGAATTCTCTTGCTTCAGCCTCCTGAGCAGCTGGGACTGCAGGCGCCCATCACAACACCTGCAGTTTGTCCAGGGCTGCGTTTGAACCAGCCACCCTTGGTATATGGGGCCAGTGCCCTACTCACTAAGTGACAGGTGCTCCTCTGTTCTTTTAATTTAATTGAAATTAAAATAGCCTTATATGTACAATTTTACTAACTTGAATTATTTTAAATCAGTAATGTACTTCAACAATTGGTTTTAGACCCATGCCTGCTAGCTGAGAGGAAGGGTTAGACTATGGGCTCTGACCCTCCAGATTTGAATTAGCTTGACCTTGGGTAAATTAGGTAATATTTCTGTGCTCTAGTCTCCAGCTCTTTTAAATGAGGATGATAATCATTTCACCCCCTTAAAAGGTTGCTGTAAGGAATGGAAAAGAATATTCTCTTCCCAGAAGACATCAGAAGGTTCCAACTGGCAGGGGCTGGTGAAGGAGGGTGGATGTGCAGTGGCCCTGGGACACTAGATTCACTGGTCCCAATTGACCTTTCCTAAACATTGAGCAATGGGGTTTGTTTTAGCCAACTGTGTTTATATCTTCAGATCATTCTGCTCTTCCCAGAGTACTAGATTTCAACCCTCAGTTTGCAATAACCACATGAACCTCCTCTGGCCTGTACTTTAAGGAGGTTTATCCCTCAGTGAGTGTCTTCTTAGCCTGTGTTACTGTGTCTGCAAGTCAGTAGCCTCAGCTTTTCATTTTTCTATCTATCTATCTATCTATCTAATATATTATCACTTATCACCTACCTATTCATATATTCATTCATCCACCTGTCCACCCACACATCTCTATGTATTTATTAGCTCTGGCATCTTTGTTTTATTATTGAAAGACCTAAGTAAGTGAGTTTATGTTAATCATTGGAAACAGTGCTTGGCATCTGGTAGCCCGATGTGTGATGACTCTTATCTATTCAATCCTGATATCTTGTGTATGGTAGAAGGACACTGTAATATTGTAATTATAAAAGTTCACATGAATAATAATGCATAAACTTCGGTAATAGAACATTTCCAACCCAAGGTTTTGTTTTGATCACTATTGATTTATAGTATAGTCTGAGGTCTGGTAG